>JAVIWC010000637.1:1800000-2020533 GCA_031894815.1 Creontiades dilutus
CGTAAGAAGAAAATAGGTGAAACTTCAGATCGTCCCCTGTAAAATTTTGCAAATGTTACTTGGTCATTTACTCGGAACCCCACGATATATACTTCTCTCATATAAACTACGAAGAACGTCAAGTTGTCCCGGAAATGATGTACCTACTTATCGATTCCCGATATAAAAAGCGGACAGCGATTAAACGATATGTTGATGACTTAGGTTAGCTACAACAACTAACTTAGATATTAAACATCAGCGAAGAGACGAATAAACTCAATCAAGTTCCGGGTCCTAAACAAATTGACTTGCCGTTCGTTGAGCTCAACGAGAGATCATCATTGATTACAACTTCCTACACCATCTTCAACGGCTATTGACTTAGGATTCCTCAAGTTTTATGAAGGCTTATTTCTTAGCTGGATTTTCATGGAGGTGAAATCCGAAAATTATGACGTTTCTGTTCTATCTAAGGAGGAGAGAGAAATGTAGAAAGCTGTTTCATCTATGAATTATTGTACCCTTAAAATGATTCTATTATAGTATCACTTTACGATACTTGCAAAACACTTAGTATTCTTCCTTCAAGACGCTATCAACGAAGCACGTTGGATTTGGAATCCCAGAATATATGAAATCCTTGCAATAGATAAAAACATGATCTTATTGAGTTTCATTTGGATATAATTCAAACAATTTAATTATTCAGCAGTGGAGACGATTATTCCAGTGGCTATTAGGCTTCAATATTTCCATTGGTGATGATTGCCGATTTGGGTATTTCAATAGTCCACCAGATGTTATTCTTGGAATCATTGGGTTGTCCGTCTTCTTCAATCTACAAGAGTTTCCAGCTAAGGAAATTGGAGGAAGGAGGGCTGAAAAGAGCCAGTACAAAACAACACAATTATTACCTATCTAAATAAAAACTATTAGATTAGGGTGACAAATTTAGAGCGATTGATGGAGTTTGAATATTTTTGATCGCTTTTCTTTGCATTCGGAAGGATTACTGAAGGGGTGAATCATAGGGTATACGAAGGAGGCAGGGTTTCCTTTTACTTCAGAACACAGTTATCGGCAGAAAGGAGGGGAAGTGAGGTTGGCTGGATAAGATAACTCTTACTAGCACTTGCAACATGAGACTGCGATTCAAGACTAGAACAACTCTCAACCACGTTTTCCACCCAAGGGAGTGTGTATACAGGGTGTCCCTTCCCTCCTAAAATCGTCCAAATGTGAGTGAACAAAAAAATGATTTCAAATATCATATTTGCACACCTCACCCAAGTGACACTAACTTTCTTATTTTAAATGGGAACCCGAATTTTTTATTACAGATTCGGAATATACTCAAAAGTTCATGAAAATTTGATCCATCAACCAATTTTTTTTATTGCGCGCAACCGGTTCAGCGATCGCGCAAAGTTGCGCAACCCCAAAATCGTCAAATAGTGGATGATGGTGAACTTTAAAGTGTGGCACATGAATTTGCATTGCTTCTCAACGCTGATTCACACGATGATATTTGTTTCTTGGTTCGACTCAATGTTTGCGAAATAACGGCCAAAATTTGTTTTAAAAAATCATCTTTTTTATCCCGTGAGTTTGCACATGAAATTTCATAGGTTTGTATTTTTTTGGTGGATAATTCTCTGTTTCCTTTCCCACCTCCTTTCTCTACCGGTCTGGAACGGATGACAACGATATCGCAGACAAAACAAGAGACAGTGAGCTATGTCCAGTGAATGAGTGGTTTTAAGGAGGAGTTTTATCGCTTTCATGATTTGGCTAGAAACATCAACTCTTTTCATATGACTTTGGTTGGGTGTACATCAGGCAAACTTACCTCGAACGGTTGTAAACTGAAGGAACAAAATGTTTATCTGACTATTCAAAGATCACTGTAACGGCAGTCAGCATTTATGCCGACTTTCAACCCTCAGATTAAAATGATTTTGCACTTGATGACTGAAGAATGTTTCAATCTCTTATTTTTACATTTTCCAACAGAAGCTCGAAAAATCTGAAAACAGGCGCCTAAAATAAAAAAACAGACGGTAAATTAAGGAAATTTCGTTCATTAGTTTGGAGTTGCGCAACTTTGCGTGCCGCTGAACCAGTTGCGCGCAATAAAATGAATAGGTTGAGTGGTCAAATTTTCATGAAATTTTGGGTAGAATTTGAATTTGCAATAAAATAAATTGGGGTTCTCATTTAAAATAAGAAAATTAGTGTCACTTGCGCATGGATGCGCTGTTGCGCGGGGTGCACAAATATGATATTAAATATCATCTCAAATTTTGAGATCCTTGCAAAAAAATATGCAAATTCAAAAACAATTTTGTTGTTTACCCCCATTTTGACGATTTTTCAGGGGGAGGAGGAAGGACTTGTGGGACACCCTGTGGAAAGTTGAAATAAAATCATGCAATTTTACCTGAGAATGTGAAATTTGGCACTTATTAGTTCACTTTATTTGAGTTAATGTTTTACGTATTTGGAGCCTCATGTTTAATGATAATGCTCTCACGATCCTTGAAATGAACTACACGATAAAACGTTTTGTAGGCAACTATAAATTCAAAACTTGATACGAATCCCTTCCCAGTCTGTTTGTCCGTGATTTCTCACCACAAATTCCGTAGAAATACGATCCGTTAAGGAAAGTCGCAATTTAGAACGCTTTTCCACCTCAAACATCAATTAGGACCGCTAAGTGCGCTACTTAGTTCGGGAGAGTCGGGCAGAGTAATAATTCGCCGAGGTTATAGCTCTAAGCCTGTTATCTGGCGGGCTCTCCCTCCAGATAGCGCCCAAGAGCTGCTTACTCTATCTCAATACTAATTGTTACGTAATTGAATAGCATTCACCAGCGGTCTGAGGATCAGGAACACTGCTTGACTACTTCTTTTAGGTTCTGCAAGGCTTCCAGCAAGTACTCAACTTACGAGTACTTATACGTGAAGATGAGAAACTGCATTGAACTTATTGCATCGAAACTGCACTTCATCACTTGCATTTGTGCTGAAAGCATTGACGCTCTACTGACAACTCAATTTAAACATGTTGCAACAGTTCTCGCAAAGTGTAATTTATTTATTTATTTAATAATACGGGCAAGTCCAATACACCAAGTAGAACAAAGTAGATGAATACAGAGTACAAAATAACAAGGAGAACTGTAACATAGGTGATAATAGAGAAAAAGTGCAATTGAAACTATTAACATGTCTTGGTGGTGGGGGGGGGGGGGGGTTGTGACAAGACGCAACTTTTACAAACTATTAAGAAAGTAAGAGCGAATAAATTCGTAAAAAATCTATTTATGAGGATGGATTGATTAGGAGGTTAGCTTCAGTTGAGCATATAATTTGTGGATGAAAGACGATTGAAAAGGGGCGGTGAAGACAACTGGTGTACTTTAGCAAGTTCGAAGAACAGCAAGATTCACCTTGCTCAGGAGCGAAGGGGAGTCGACCTCTCCATGCATTAGTCTCCAGAAGAAAGACATAGGTATCCGAGAGGCGTATACGATCACCAAGGCCCAACATCCCACAGCCACGACCAAGTGCATCATAACTAACTGAGTCCGAAGGAAATACGAAGCTTATAGGCCACATTTCTCAGAAACCTGCCGTGTACTCTTTTAATCTGATCAATGTGGCAAATTCAGTAGGAACTCCAAACAACAAATGCATATTCAATTACTGGAAGGACAAGAGGGAAGAGTTTATACAGGTCAACTACTGCGGGTACATGCGCGAATGCACGTGTGTTCTGCTTGACCATGCCCAATAGGCGCATAGCCTTGGAACTCACAGCTATAATATGGTCAGAGAAGGTAATCTGGATGTCGAGGATCAGTCCCCAATCACGTGATGTAAGAAACCGACCAAGTGTTGCTTCTAGAATCATGTAGGGATGATGAACAGGCGACAGGTTACGATTAAAATTCATAGAGAGATACTTGGATAAGTTAAGGGGAAGACCATGGTCGGCACACCAAGTGAAAAGTGTATCGAGAGATCTCTGCAGGATCAGGCAGTCGGCAGGTCACGCAATCAGTTTATTCAAATCTTTAAATCAGAAGAAAAGAAACTCAACCCCATGCAGCACAGTACCCACGCTATTAATTACTAGCAAGAAAAGTAGTAGGCCATTACGCGAACCCGGAGGAACCCCTGATGTAGCGCGGGGAGGTGTAGAAAGGCCGTTTCTAATCCTCACAATAAGTGATCGGTCGGTCAGGTAACCCTCAACCCAGTTGGGGAAACTCCCATATAACCCGAGCGTACCAAGAACTGACGGAAAGCTGAAGACACAGTTTATCGAACGCCTTGGAGAAATCCGCAGAGGTTAGATCAATGTATCTGTGTACTTGAATCATTCGATTATCTTCAACAATGACAAATATAGATACATAGGAAGATAGATAGAAAAAATCTTTATTGAAGAAAGAAACATAGTACATGTATTATTTGGAGAACATTTTTAGGAAATGGCATTTTTTGCAGCTTAACATAGTCGGTCAGTTTAGGCCACATTCAATGTTTTATGGGCCCTGGGATTACTGGCATTACGTCTGGATATTCGGGTGAGCAAGGGGCCAGACCAACCCCACCCTCAAGACCGAGCGGTCTTGCGGGTCAGGTATAACCATTTCGCCGTCCCTACTGTTCTAATCACTACTGTTTTCAAGTCTACCGAAAGGCTTGGCTTGGTACCTTGGCTAGCACCTCACGCATGCTATATCGTTTGTTTTGTGGTAGCCGGCTCTCTCCCGTCGAAGTACGCCATAAATATGAAAGTGTACAGATTCTACTGCCATATTTCCGAAGTTTTCGAATTGACTTTTTTCAATAGAGTTCAGCAATACGGTAGCTAGAAACTCCCAATCTGCAATAAAGGCTCCCGCTAGGTTTACTGAGCCTAACTGATAAGTATTGAGCAAATCATTACGAATCGGGTACTACAATGATTTGAATCTAATTGTTTCTTTCGCTATCCGATGTCGCAAGTGGTATGGGGGCATTTCGATACTTATGTATTCACCGAACAATGCGCTGTATATGACATATAGAGTGCTGATGCATGATACGTTGGCATGGTGATGGGGAATATTAATGTCATTTTAATGAAAAACCTCACAGACAAATATATAAACACACATCCTAGCCCTAATGATAACGAATCAAAATACCATAGTTCCATAGAATATATAAGGTTCATGGAATATAAATCCACTTCAGTTCCTTTGTTGTTGAGTAGCCACTTGCTGACTTTTTGGCATCGATTAATGTATGTGAATGAATACCTTTTGCAGTATGAGATCAGGTTCAAACTTATCCTTTCAAGGCGTAGGAATGTGAATTGAACAAGACGACTGGAGGAAGTGCATCCGATGTTCGACACACTTGCAACATGGTTGGCGGCGAAGGAAACAAAGCTGGAGAGAGGAAGCCACTCGACCTCGACATCCTCTCAACCCCATCGCGGCTCGAGTGACCGCAGACATAACGCGGTGTAATATACGCGGTCTTCTATTACCCTCACGGTCTCGACGCCCACTTTGCTGTTATAATAGTATTAACCCGTAGCGGCGATGTATCTCTGTCTGTAGGGCTGCACTTGTGAACATGATACCAACATGGAATGCCTTTTTAGTGGGGTAATGACGGCATTCATTTCGATAAGGACACTCTCTTCCAGCAACAAAAAAATAATAAGGGAATCGTTGGAAAAATGTAACTTGGGTTTGTTTCATTGTGTAAACACAATGAAACCCACCATAACGTAAACTTACGTTATGGTGGGTTGGAAGAAATTAGCCAATCATCGCAAACATCGCACAAAATGGAAGCTGATGTTTGTGCGTTTTGTGGAACGATGAAACATAGGTTTTACAACTAGCGTCTGAGCTCCAGAAGCGTGCACACTCATAACCCATTAATTGTTGGATAATTGCAATAAACAATGGTTAGTTGAACTAGTGGATTAGAGCAAATAAATTCTATAAGACAATGCTGAGATTTTTGCAACCACTAAACATATAAATTATGTATATTTTGCGTACACACGATGAACAAGTTTGTCGTCTCCTAACATCAGGTGAAGATCGCAATGAATTAGATTTCTCTAGATACGTTAGAACAGACGTTCTACGGTGTCAGAATACTTGGTACCGAAGGTGCAGGTGAAAGTTCTGAATTACCCAAAGCTCCACGGTTAGGATTTCCCTTTAGGTTCATCCCTTGTCCTTCCATTGTGACACCATATATTTTGCGGGTTGATTAGAACTTTACTACTAAACTCTGTGCAGGTCTGGACTACCTTGATCAATTGATTCCCATCTTTCTCTTCAATCCCTTAAATTGGTATCGAGAGATTGACAAAAACTAAGTTATTAAAGTATGCGCCAAGGATTTCTCACATCACTCATGTGCAATGCCATTTTCTTCAAACCATCCAAAGTTTTGGGAAAACATCAAATTCATGAAGACAGAAAACTGAGGTCAACGATTTTCTCACAACCAATAAAAGCATCTCCATCAAAAACAGTGGAAGACTTGCAACCACGTTTTCATAAGGGTACCAATTTATTAATCTGCTAAAGCTATAAACACATCGTACCATAAGAAAAATTATATGCATAGTAGTTGTTGTGAATTGAATAAAGTGAATTTCATTGTATTCAGAACTAAATGCAGTTCTGTTGTGAAGCATTCCAAGTTACACGAAGCTGAAAGCATGAATAATACAAGGCGAGTGAAAACCTATGTTTGCAGTCACGGTTTGCGTTGAAACTCATTTATAAAGCCAGTTTGAATACCAATATTTAGGTACCTGAGGTCTTAGCTTTGTGGTTCAGCGTTAGTCTTGTAATTTATTCCATTTCCAGAAACAACATATGCACCGCACACAAAACCGAATTTACATTCGATAAATAATGAGATGTTATGTTAATATGGATTTTGCTAATGAATTGAAGGTAAATCCACAACCTATGTAACAGTTCCTGGAACTGCTACACGAACGCGGACCGATACTTCATCAGCTCCAAGAGGCGCGTTGTGAGACGTGTTGATACCTAGCCGTCTCATAACTGGTAAGTCCCTTTTCCATATTTGCGGTTTCCTTAGTACAACCCAAATTCTCTCTTGATGTCATATCGGGCCTATTTCAGATTCAATAAATCTATATAAACTCCAATCAGAGTTGTTATTCATTAAAAATGCCCAATTCACCAATAATTTCTATTTCCAGTTTAAATTATTCAAATAGTAAATTAGGTTTTCGGGGTAGAAATAAGTGTTAATTATCATAGATAATTCCAACACTATTTCACCTAATAGGTACATTGACAACACTTCATCATTACAATATTGCTAGAGGGAGTGTAATATTTATTCGTTAAATTCCAAACAGGAAGCCAGAATGTAGCTTTGGTCGTTACTTTCAATAAGGAATTTTTGTAATTCATCAAAACTTTCAGAATTTGTACAATTTTGTCATATAAATTTATGAGCCATTCGAGAGATGTAAAATTAGTGATGGAATAAAATAAATATCTGAACTTTTCCCATTATAATAGGAAAGGACGATTGATCAGTAATATTTGTTTGATACAAAAAAGTCAATTTTTCAGTGATTGGTTGAGAAATCTGTAGTGGTTGCTGGAAGCGGACATTTTCTAAACTCGATTCGGAATTTCCCAAAAGACGATTTCCAAACTCCGAAACTAATAGACCGATTTTGATGAAATGATCACGGTCGCGCTCTTCGATATCGAAGGCAAGGAATGTTGACGGGGTGTGCGGATAAACATACATGTAGCTTTATTACGTGTAACAGCATATATATAAATATGTTTGTTTTAGTTTTCATTACAACATGTTGACTCATAATTTGTTTTTAAACTCATTCTACAAGTGCAGTGATGGAAGAAGGCGAAAATTGGATACTTGGCCTCAAAGCAGACGATGGATTTACGGGGTATGGGATAGGGAAAGAGCGCCCTTCACTGAAAAATTGTCAATGGCTTCATTCTTCCTTATTCCTAATTTAGATATAGGTATCGATTTTTGTTTAGACCTTATTATATTAAAGCCTTAATAAAATACAGGCTTTAGGTTTTGGATGACAAATATTTTACTATTTTCTTTATGTAAAATATTATGTTCTTATGAAAATATAAAAGCAAAACATTGAAAAATAATTTATTTCCTACGATTCGTATGTGATGTTTCCTTCTGTCAAGCGACGAGGGGACTTTTCCTTTCCCGCCGAACGCGAAGAAACTTGACGATTAGCTTGAATATTACTCCATGACACCCATTTGCACCACATAGTTTTCGTGTTGTGCATACATGACCTACCTTTATTTTTGAGAATTTCATAATGTCTATCGACATCTCCATATTGTTTATCACTTTGCTGTTAACGACGGTCTTGGGATTTCAATCTCCTGATCCTGCAGCCCTGGTTCAAAGCCTCTAACGTCCCTTCCTCCATCGCCGTCAAATACGATACTGAGGGTAATAAAAACGGAAACAGCGATGTGAACTATACGCTCTAATAACTAACAGTGCATGAAGAGCACATGGAAGAACAAAACTTCTAAACGGTGCTGCTAGCTGGCCCAGTGAAAAGCACAGACGCTTAAGAGGCGGGAAATGCCCAATCGCAATGCCGTTAACTGTTAACTACTGGTTATTCTAAAGTGATCTCTCGATCACTGTTCCCTTCTATTGGTTGAGCAATGATTCACATTTGAGATCGAAGGAAACGTCATTTTGAATATAGGTAAGCCCTTTTGCTGTGAAATGAACCCACTGATACGAGCAGCTTTCAGTAATATGTGTTCATTTATCAACGGGATGGATATAAACCATTTTGTCGGCAAACTGAGTTTTAGAAAGCTTCCAACAGGGGTAAAAATTGCTTCGAATGGAATTAGACAGGAGAGGGCTTATTTCAAAGATTGAGAAACGGTGAGAAAAAGAAGAAAACTCTTCAGTTATACAGAGGGATCCATGTATGCCTAGTGATGGAGTTCAGGATAGAGAATTCCAAGTCAAGCACTTAGTCAGCACTGTCCCATATAAAAATGAAAAACCTAGATCAAAGATTGCCGGATGGATAACAGTTAAAATTCAGATTCACACGTTTAGAGCAGTTTCATTAAGGCTATGGGAGTCCGAGATCACTCTATGGCACCTCAAGCTTGGAATTAAAGGCAAACGATATACTGATGGAAATGACCTTCCACTTCTCAGAGATGAAGAACATAGTGGATCTACGATGTCTGTTAGATTCTATGAGGAACTGCCTGGCAGCCTCTCTACAAGCTTTTCCCCAGAGTGTTTTTAAAGACACACAAAAGCTGCTTGACCATTGATGGAACAGCCATGGAGGGAAGGAACTCGGGGTGTCCTGTCTCTTGACCGTCTAAAATTTTAGGCTCAAGTTTATATTGTTGGCTCTGCTCTTAAAATAAACTATCCAATATTCTGTAGGTCCACGTTTCAATAACTGAGAGAGGTGACTCATCCGAATCGGTAGACATTTTCGACTTGATTAAGACCAATAACTCCAAAATTGAAAGCTAATTGGGGAATTTACGGAAGCAAACGTGAAAGGTCGTTTGATTTAGTCACGTTTTTCCTAACTCCTGCGAATCCGATGATCACTCACGGATATTTTCTTCAAAATTAATTTCATCTCCATAAATGAAAACGGGACGGGGGCCTCAAAAAGGGGGCAGATCAGCGAAGGGGGTCGTGGCCTCAATACGGGGTGACACTGTCTTCCCGAATAAAGCGCTACATTTATCCCCGCTGTCAGTCCCAATGGCGGCTGATGAGCCTTATTTCATTATCCAACCCTTCTAAATTCATCTCGTTTTCCGCCGACATCTCTTTCAACGTGTCCCTGGGACAAGCGATCCCGTTTCATCTCGGCGCTAATCCTTCTCGCCATTTCACACCCTTTGAATTTTCACTCCGATTCCCCTGACAACTCTCCCCTCCCTCATTCGTCCACAATTCCCCTCTCCACCACTACACGCCGTCCATCAGTCTCTCCGGCGTTTCCTCTCCGCCGCCTTTCGGGCAACGAATTAACACAATGTCTGTGACGTCACGACTTTGAGTGGGCTTAAAGTCTCTAATGAACGCCAATAACTCTCACGGAATAATTTCTGCTTAGCACATCGACAGCCGCAGTAAACCCTTTCATTGAACTGAACTGTTATCTCTTTGTGTTCGGACGTTCCCCTTGTAACTTGGGTGAATGACCATATGAACAAGAAAGCAAGAATATTTCACGTTCCTTTTTCACTTATTAAAAAGCTTTTTGTGCTGAAGGTTGACGACAGCTTCGACAGCCTAGGGAGAACAACACGATGCTAAACGTCGAATGGGAAAATTAGCTCTTTTAAAGTGACGTGATGGACTGTCCATTAACGCATTGTTGAGATTTTTTCAATGTGGCGTTCATATTATTATTTTTTTAAACAACTATAAATGTGAGTATCTTCGTTTCAGCTAGGTGCACGTAGCTTGTGGTGCAGAAAAATCGTGTTCGGATGCTTCCCTTGTGACGATTCTACGTCGTACGGTTTAGAAACGTCCTGTGTGCATCAAACGTCACATATGGTGATGCCACTAAAAAATTTTGACCAAATGATTCACTCACATCATTCCCTATTCCATATTACGCACCACATTTGGGAATTACGTCAAGATTTCGGCCTCTACTTCCAAACTATTTACACGACCGAACCTGTCGTCCAAAAGGATCACATATATGCCGGAGTGAAGCTTTGGATTTCTTCCGATATTTAGAATGTACATAGGCCGTTTTTCTTGTATGTAAATCTCAAAGTTTTTCTATTTTTCCTCGTTAGACAGTCAAATCTCTGAATCCAAAGATATTAGAACTATTTCTGTGAGTTGAGCCGATTTAATGTCATTCATCGGGGAAGATTGTCGACATTAGTTTTCTTGATGTTCCTCGAACCAACTGAAAATGGTTTTTCGGTTGATGGATGCGGCCACCATTTATTCGGTTGCCAAGCATCACGCAGAAAATATGATAATTTGTGTAACGATTTTGATTGGAAGGGGAATTCGGGAAGGAGATGCGATTTCGAGCGTTATAGATTGTTTGTCTCCTGTCATCTTTGAGCGCTGACATTCGGTACACATCCTCATAAGATTGCAGGGAAAGTTTGGAAGATGTCCGTTCAGTTGGGTTTATGATAAAGCTAAGAAGTTCTCTCCTGTTTTCTCACCTTAGGGCACTGAAATTTGGAAAATAAGGATATCAGTACAGAGTCTGATGGGGATAATGCCCTTCTATGCCGGTTGCATTCTTTCGTCCTTCGAAAGCGCTAAATTCCACTCTGTTCATCTTAGAGAACTATGATGAACAACCTCTTGAGATCGTGATGGAGTAATTGGCACCTGATATAGCAATAATACACGGACCCTTGCAATGCAATGGTAACTGACTGGTCTTAGCAAGGCAAACCTACACATTTTGAGGAGACTAATAGTTTCTGTTTTCTTGGTTGATAAGAATTGTCATTATTAAAAATAAGGTGTAAACACGAAGGTATGCAGGTATATGTTGGATGGAAACTAATTTACAGATTGTTAAGGAATACCATACCACTCAAGTACCTGATTCATCGTGTATTTATTGTTCATCTATTAATGAGGAAGGAATTTGGCTGATTCTATTTGCTGTGCATATATACACCTAGAAACACCAGAATACATTGTAATTTCCGAATACCAAAATGCTTTTATTCATCAATATAATCCATATTGCAATATAATCGATATTCATTAGTTTGTAATAAACGCAGTAGCAACTCATCCTGGGAGTATAGTTTCTCATGAAAGGGGTTTTCGAAGTACGATTTTTTTTGTCTTTTTCAGGGGGTTGGATATTCAGGAAGTGTGCCCAGGGTTGTGATCGGTTCGGGTAGATATCGACCATGAACCATTGTAAGAACCCTCTCAGCTCATTGTACACACTTGGAATGGAAGATCCACATTCGTACCCATAACTGACAACACCAATGACATATTCGTCACAATAGAATGGTGATCCCGAATCTCCTATACAGTCAGACTCGTTGTAGTGTTCGCTCACGGTACAAATCTGGTTATATTCCATGAAAGGGAAACGGTAAAACCTGTAATCTCGGTCGCCGAACGCTTTTTGACAGCTTTCTTCCGGAATAAGGAACATCCTCACTGCTTTTAGTTTCAACGAGGCCTTTCCTTTTTTTACGTTCCCCCTCCTTGTTTCTCCCCACCCGGCCACTTGGCACACCGTGCGTTTTTGCCTTATCAAAGCAGAAAACTTCACGTAGAATTTGTCGGGATTCGTCGTCAAAAGCTTCAACGGTTTGACGTGTTTGTTGATTTCGAATGGTACCACCACTTCTCCGACTCCGAAATCGTTGATTAGCGGTAGAGGACGCGAACAGTTGGGATGGATGAACAACTTTCTGGGCTTCCGAATTTGAGTTCGCCCCATGAATCTCCTGAAGTCGATCGTTCCGGCTACGAAGAGAAAATAAGAAGTACTATAGACATGAGGTTTGAGATTCCCTCTGAAAACGATCGCTAGACAGTGACAGGCAGTTAGAACGTAGAACGGAGTGAGCAACGATCCACCGCAATAGTGCCCGAAGCTTTTTACTTGTATGCTGATAATGAACGGAATGACTTCATTATCGTTCATAAATCGCCCCCCGACAATTTTCGAGTCATCACACCGCACGAACGCTATCACGATCCCCGCCAACAGTGTGTGTCGGGTGGAACTACCCCCCCAGGGCATTGATATGATTTTTAATCAGACTAAAAACATTAATTTATTATTTAAGTGTGGTACCAAAATTAATAATACAAAACTAAAAATAGTAACTAGTACTATGATACTTACACCTAGTACCTAACAAAATTGGAGAAGTCAATTATCATTTGTGAAGTGACCATGTGGTTTACCTAGGCATTTTTCTTTGAAAACAACGAAATACTTTTCCGGTCCGCTCTTTAAAGTTAGAAAATTTGCCTAACTCCTAAAATGGTATCTGTTAGTGACCAAATTTCACCTAGTTTTGTTAGTACCTACAAATTGAACACTGAGTCACGAAAGTCTTGATTGGAGCTATTGAATACCCAGACCAGTTCGAGCTTAAGAAATTTTTTTTCAAGGATAAAAATGTTTCAAAATTCATTTTTATTAATCTTCCAATTCCCATTGGTACCCTGGAGCATTTTTTTTTCGAATTTTATTCAATTTTCAACTGTGGGGGCCTTCAAAAAGAAAATAAATTGATGGAACTTGAATTTTTTCAGTCTCGGTTGAAAAATATGGTGTTACCTTGCAGGGGATTCGATGAAACTGTAGCAAAAAGGTTTTCACGAATCATGAAATTTGATTCTCTTACATCCCTACCAAAATTCTGCTTGAGGCTAAATGCAGAAATGGCAAAGGTAAATAAAGCAAAAATCATTCGTTTTATGGAAATTATAAGAATAATGTTGGTGGATACCAACCTGTCGATCTTCACAAATAAGTTTGGTCTGTTTTTCGCAAACTTTACGCTTTTTCTGAACATATTTCAGTGGTTTGTATTCATTTTTATTCCACAATAATGTTTTGGAACATTAGAAATATACAAGGTTTTTCCCTTTCGGTGCCATATGTACTACAGTAGTGTTGAACTACGAGCGCCGAAACTCCCAATATGATTGAGAAAACTTTAGGTTTTTCTGGTGATTGGTTTCCTTATGCAGCAGCTTACGCTGTCTTTTCTGATGATTGCTGGAGTCGAGCTGTTTTCGCTATGATATTGTCACTGATGTGATTGTCACTGTTGAAATCATGTTCCATCATAATTAATCCAACATCTGGGGCATAATATGGTGGAATGACAATGATTCCATTTTCTATGATCAAATGTCTAGTACTGCCAATGTCTTAATTTAAACGGTTGGGATCTCCGTCTTCATTGGTTAGAAAGTGCTACGCAAATGCACCTTAACACATGATGCTCAAGAAAACAGCTGACATCACGCTAGTAAGTAGTTCATGAGCAACACAACCCAGCAGCACTCATGATGATGATTGCACCGCACACGAAAAAGGAACAAGAAAGGGTGGAAAGGGTGGAAAATCTTGCCCGTTAGATACCATGAGTAATCATGGAAAATTCAAAGTCGACATGAAACGTCAGCAAGTGATTCGCGATTCTATATCAATACACCATTTGCTAAAGTCCCACAGTGGAGACCATTGGTAGTGGGTTCCTTAATGGCCTCCTCCCTAAGTCGCCTATAGGCGACCAAATTGCACAGGCTCCTACCAGCACATACCACACCAGAATCCACAAAAATACAATGAACACTGGGAGGAACTATTCTGTGGCACGTGGGACCACAAAAAATTCGTTAAACATGCAGTAATCCGGTCATTTCGTTAATTTATTCGAAACAGTAGCAAGAGATCACCACTTTGAAACTAAACTGTGATAGTGGGTTCCTTCATGGCCTCCTCCCTAAGTTGCACAGGCTCCTACAAGCGCATAACACACCAGAATCCACAAAAATACAATGAACACTGGGAGGAACTATTCTGTGGTACGTGGGACCACGAAATATTCGTTAAACATGCAGTAATCTGGTCATTTCGTTAATTTATTCGAAACAGCAGCAAGAGATCACCACTTTGAAACTAAACTGTGAGAATGAGCAAGGTAACTGAGTTATTGTTGCTAGAGGTGCCATCGATGTGATAGAGAAAGGCGGTGTATTCACATCCTCTCAGACAGTTAGTTAGACATCGAAGGTAAAGCGAAGTCCACTTGAAGGGAATTTCGGAGTTGGAGGGTTAGTACCTAGTTTTTTGAGTCGAGACATTTTGCGATGGGGAAGAGGGTCGAAAATAATAAACATTTCAAGGATAATTAGTACCTTTTTTGTTTGATTTTAGAATTCTAAGCACCTTGCAACGCAAAGCAACAAATTTTGAGGGTGGATTTAAAAATGATTGAAAATCATGAACTACAACTCGATTTCAAAAATTCCATCGCAGTTATATCAGCTGATCAGGTCGTCACAATTCACGACACAATGTACGACTTTCTCTAGGTATATGGACACATTCAAATTCGTGTTAACGTTTTTTGACATTTCATGTCTTTGCTATGGCACACAACCAAATTGTCGTTATGTCACGTTACGTTACGTAACGAAATATGCTCAATGATTATTATGATTCGTAGAAGTGAGGTAGGTAGGTACCTATATGATTATAGCTGAAATTTGGCTATATGATTATTATGATTTGGCTGGTAGCCTCCTTAGGGCGTGAACAATAAGGTGCAGAGGGTTTTGATCAACTGAGTGGCTCCTGAAGCTAACTTCTTTCCTATCAACTGTGGAAAGCTGAAATTTGGCTGGTAGCCTCCTTAGGACATGAACAATAAGGTGTACAGGGTCTTGATCAGCAGAGTGGCTACTGAAGCTAAAAATATGAGTTTAATTTTTGTTTTCTTTATATTTAAAAAAATGTAATTCACAGAGGAAGACAAGATTGCTAGAAGATGGAAGGGAAGAAGGAGGGAGGGGAAAGACATGAAATGTCCTAATGCGTTGCAGACTTGTATGCAAGAATTTTTAGTATCCTACTCGAACATTAACGTACAATTGAGAAAGGCTTCAGACTCTTTTTTCTATTAGTTAGTTAGGGAGAGTGAAAGGATTTAAGGATTAAGGGACTTTGTCCAAATGGACACTTTCTGAGGTTGGATCTTTTAAATTTCATTTTCGGATTCCACATTTCTTGATTTGGACTGAGAACAAACAAATCCGTCATGTTCAATTATAAAGGTTCATTTTGAAAATAGAGAAGCAAATGTACAGGTTTTTAAGTTTTTGTGGGAGTTGGGTCGTTGGCCATAAACCGCGCCCAAGAGAGAACAGGGGGGGTTGTAATTCCTCCCACGTTGCATGGAGCGCCTTGCTCGCTTCTTGTTTCTTAGATACAACCTCCGATCTAGATCTATTTGTTGAGCCAACATTAGAATTAGTCCTTGGATTAATTATCTTCTACAAGAGTAGTTCTGAATTTGTATTTCTCATTAACTATCCGATAAACTCATTGATTAGTAGGTGTGGAGGTAGCACTCCACGGGACTTTGGGACCTGCGGATACGGGCAACCTGATCTGCTTGTGATCTGAACACGTTTTCCTCGCGGTCAAAATTGTTCGAAATTTATAATTCTGTATTATAGACAATATAAAACTAAGTTGGATCAAATAGTTCTTCTGTTATTATCCCAGGGAAATGGACTGATGGAGTTATTTCTATTGATCGATAAGATTGATAAATAACTCACTAGAATTGGAGAATTGAATGGGTGTTTAATTTCTCATTGAGGGTCGAGACATGAATTCTCATCAGCATAGCAAGGAAGTACCTCTCCGTGTCGTACAAAGGAATCTCGTTACCTTCGTGAAATGGCAGCCCGATCTATTTTACTGCCGCGTAGAGCCGCACTATTCCGCAATTACGTCGGTTTGGCTCCTGTAATCTCGCGGCACAGATGAACGCGAATGTGTCTAATCAGCGTTGGACGGGCTCAAATGAAAACGTCGGCCCCGCCCGACAAGCCGGGGACAGGCGTTGATATGGGTGGCTTTTGTGGGCCCTCTAATGTAAAACGTGGGCGCCGCGAAACAACGGGCCCGGGGGGAGAGCGAGATCCGAAAGACGGAAAGGGAACACCAATCTAATGTCTGCGGTCGGACGCGTGGTTTTGTCGGGACGAAACACCAAAGCGCGGAACGAGACAGCGGACACTTGTGTTTTCCCTATCAGAAATTGAGCGAGCTTGTCCCAGGCTTATCAGAGGGGTTTTCACTGTGGAAAAATGTGAAGAGCGCCTGGTTTGGGTTGGTGTGAGAGACATTTTGCCGGTTTTCTGGGGCACTGAGGTGTTCTCTATCAGCTACCGGTATTTTCACGGATCTAGATATTAATGGTGACCTATATGCATGGAACCGCAATTTCCAACATTCCGTGAGGCTCTGTTCACCTGCCCTGCCCGCACACCATCTCCCGCCCTTGTGAATGACACCCAACATAACTAACAGCCAAGAACATAACTAAGAAGCCAATTCGCTCTGGTAGCAGATATTAGAACCAAATAATTTGGTTGGTATGGTTGAGCACTATCTCTGCTTGCACACTTACAAGGTGTGAGTTCTCACTGGTCAGCTGAATGAAAATTATCCTTGTGGCTACTTTGTTTCCTAATCGATAAATGGAGATGAATTACCAACGGATTCCTTTATAAGGCATCCGATTACTAGGGATGCAAGAAACGAGTTTGGAAAGTACACAGACCGCGTCATTTACATTGAAGGGTTAACTAATAGAGCAATTATAAACCTGGGGAATAATTTGCAGGTTTTCTTCTTTTAATTTGAACTTTATGGCATTCAAAGCTGACTGTAAATAATGATGATGCAGGAAACCGAAAGAGAAATCCAGGATGAAAAGAAGGTATACGTAGGTATTACCCGGTCAAACTTAGGAGTTGATTCTACAACTAACTTGAAACACAAAATTTTGGGGCTTTATTTTTGAATTATTTAAATTTCAAAATGTGTTCCATTTGAATAACTTAAACTTCACTAAAATGATTATAGCTCCCTTAGTATTTATTCAAAGTGACATATGATTGAGCGGTTGGAAAAATCGTTACGAAACTTCTGATGACACTGACGTTAAATGCGGGAAAACGTGGCTTTATACCGTGAAGTCAAAGTTTTTTACCCAAAATGATTGTTGATAACTAACATTTCCGAACTTTCGATTCAGAACTAAAATGTGCTTTGTAACTCCACTGGTTTTATCAGATTTCCATTTTGATTGAAAGAATAAGGGAGCTGTGATCATAACTGAACAATTGTTCAGAAGTGAGATACGTAACTCAAAAACGAATTCTCAAAAAATAGTTTTCTACGACGAAATTGTGAGGTCATTTCCCTGGGTTAGACCAACTGTAGGAAAGTAGCGTACTGAATACAATTTCCAAATTTTGATTCAGCTCAAAAATGTGTTTTGTAACCTATCTGGCGAAATGTAACGCTTCCATCGGATTAATCAGATTTCAATTTTTTATGAAAAATAAGGTAGCTATAATCGTTTGAGTGAGAACAAGTAGAATAAAGATACTTAACTCAGAAACGAAGCCTCAACAATTATTTATCGATTTTCGAAGTTAAACTGGTCGAACCTGACACACTACGCCGGTTTTAATACTATTTTTATTGCAAATATGATTCAATTAATACTATTGACGTCACCATGCCGAGGAGAGTTCCGTTTTATTCTGCCACATTTTTTTTATTTTCTACAACACTTATATACCCTGTTGACATTATGAATAATTGATTGGATACTTTACAAGTATGCAGTGGGAAGCATCTGTTTAATATGAACGAACCGGTTTTGAATTCATAATTTTATTATTGCTGGTAGCCATCGTTAGCAGTAGCTTTTAAGCAATACGAGAAAAAGGCGAGCTTATTTGAGGTACGTGTTCAGTTCCAATTAGTCGATCAGTTTTAGCCAATGAGCCATTTCAGTTCATTTAATTTTTTTTTGTCCTCGGTAAAAGCTTTGCTCATAAGTGGAGAGGGGAAAACAGCGCATTGAAAGTTCACCTAGCAAACAGCATCAGATAATGAAAAGTCTCTTGGAAATAGAACTCCCTCCCGCGCGCCACAGACTGGGTACAATCTCCACAAACGAGAACAAAGAAGAAAAGTGAGAGCGAGAAGAAAAAACCCTGACGGCAGAACACCGCCAACTAATTGGAGCTCGGAAAAATCTTTGATGAGTCGAGTTTAATGCTCGACGCTAATAAGGTAAATTAAAAAGGCACATAATAAAAGTTTAAGGGACGGAAATTGCCTTCGTCTTTGCTCTAAAACCAGCTCAAAACCTCAGCACGGGTGGTAACTGTTAATGATACGTGAGGGTACAAAAAAAGAAGAAAAACAATATGAAGAAGTTCCAGTCATTCAGCATGATCATATTCGAAAATTTTCCAGGATTATTATATTAAATTTACATGAGATGGTTGAAATTGGAGCACTTTCGGTGCAAAAAAATTGGTAACTATGAACTTTATTGCACAAAAACTTCATCACAACTTCTATTCAAACAAAATATTTTGGATTTTTGCCGTTTTTCGCATTTTTATCTATTTTTATCTATTTTTTTATTTAGTCTCTATTTTCAAAATAAGTTTAAGCCTCTACTTTCAAATGGCGTATTTCAGGGTTGATCAGCTTTTTTAGTAATATTCTGCCGACGAAATATAAATTTAACGATTCTGAGGTTTAAAGGTTCGTCCGACGTCCCCTTGTGCTTTTTTCTTATCAGTATATATACACATGTACCGACACATTGGTAAATGATATATGCGTTTCAGGGACGTATATCTGATTTGTCTATGATTTTACTGAGAATAGAAAACAGATGATGTTTTGCTGTAAGCACCTCTTTATATTAAACCATAAATACATGTGTTACTTCAGGTAGAAATCTCGGAATCGTTTCAGAATACCAGGAAATTCGGAGGACTTAAATTCAGAGAATTTAAGGAAATTGAAAGTTTTTCTTGAATAGTCAAGGAAAACCTGTTAATTAATCTCATATCATCGATCAATGCGAAATACCTGTAATTTGCCTAATTTTTAGTTATCACCTGATTTGCATGATATTTTCAGAGAATGGAAAAATGTTCCCTAAGAGTTTCTTGCTCACAAATCAATGCACCACTATCCTCGTGGGCGAACGCAAAATCCGGCTGCCGTATTCTAAATATCCGAGCATTCTTCGGTGAGCACAATGATTTTTTTGGTGGTACCAGTTATCGCTGAGCATGTAGATATATGGATCGCCGTTAGAGAACCATTCCAAGCACATAATTACATCATAATCGTTGTTTCGGATTCACTAAGTGCCTGTTATAGTCTCAATTCAGTAAAGTATGAACACTGTGCTGGTAACAGCAAAACTTATTACAGACACCTCATGACATATTAAAGTTAATGGGTTCCAAGTCACATATCATTCATTGGAAATCACAAGGCAGATCAAGCTGCTAATCACGCCAGAGAATTGGAAGTAGAAACACATGTGTGTCTTCCTACTAGATATTACATTCACATGGGAGAGTGGGGAGTTCCCACAATGACCGAACAATTGTTGCTAAAAATGTTTACTCTCAGATTTTCCCGAAAGTTTCCTAAAAGCATTGGAATCAGAACTAAGAATGGACAAAATATTGGTTCCCCCATCATCACCGGCCACGGAAGGACAGATAGGATACCAATACGAATGTACCAATTCCCAGCTTTGCGAGGAATGGCGAATTTCGGAAGAACAACTTATTCTGGAATGCCGAAAATACAGCAAAGTGAGATCCTTGTCAGCGGCACAGTGTGTTCGGGATACACAATTGTCACATCAGAGAAATATTCCGGGATTTTGAACTTAATGACTGCAGCGAACATTCAGTTTTAACTGATCAAGTTTTTTTGGAGTTTTGTCAAATTTTTTATGTCATTATTCACTTTATACGATTTTAAAACATTTCTGAATAATCCTGGCAACATGGATTTTGCTATTCGGGACATAATTAAAGAATCATATATTTTTTCTAAATCTGTGAGTAGTTGGGGAAAGCCTATGATCTTATAGCAATTACAACTCGATCTTATCTTGTTTCAACTGAAGGATTAGCGTGACAGATCCGCAGTACACGTCACATCAACTGTTGAAGGCGTTGTTGGATGTCTGCGGGAACATGTCCAGCGGCATTTCTGTCCTCAACTTCTACATCATTCACGATTATTTAAAACATTTCAAAGATATATATACGTTCATGTGACCCATCCGAAGAAGCTTTGGGGCACAACCCAACTTGGCTACCTATTTTCATAGAAATGTCTCCTCCCCCCTCCTCTTTCTACCCACTTCTCTCTCATTATTGTTTTCCCTCTTCAATGGAAGTCTCCTGACATAACATGATAATCATCCTGTGATTCACAGCGATCGAGAAGTTATGACCGAACCAATTAAATGAAACGCTCATCGAATACCCACTATCGAAATAATTCAACGGTTCGGGCGTTTCGGGACCAGACCAAGGTCAAACCAGAGGAAATATTTCTCATAAATATTGCAGATCGTGATTTTGAATGCGCTTTCCCGCTGAATAAACCACCTCCCCAATCGGTTCTTGTACCGAGGCGGTGAAAACAGCGAGGGAAAATTGGAATTGGGGAACAGGGGGCGAGTCTCAATATTGTTTTATATCACCATTTTACACTTAACGAGATTCGTTATGTCCGAGTATTGATCAGGAGTCGTTTCATCGAAAGCTTTTCCCCTCAGTGGGAACCAGTTGGCGAGAGCGGGCGTGCGGTGAACCGTTTATTGGTCATACTCATAATGTTTGGCGCGCGAATTGGCACCGCCGGTCCGGGGAAAAGGGAAAAATGATCGGATCCCGAGCATTAAGGGGCGGATTAAATTGCATCCCGGGGAACAAGCTGGACGGGAAATGATGGCTTTTGATACGAGTGAACGTTGAGAGCAGGAACAAATTTTATTTCCACCCTCAGGTGCGGCGGAACGTCGGTTTTTCTCTATGTTTATTGTCCAACATTATCGGCGTTTAGATGTTGCTTCCAATCAGGAGCGGTGAACACAGAGTGCAACCAATTTAATCTCCTCTGACAAAAGCTTTTGGTCTTTAATAGTCTACACGATCGAGAACATTATTGGCATCACGAAAAACAACGAGTTCAAGACTACAGAGAAGCCAAGCTTAATAAGTACTAATATAACAAAATACAAATGGGAATTAAATTCTCTACCTATAATTGTTCACTAACATAAAAATTTACTGGAATTACAACAATGGAGATATGTTCCCTGATGAAGGAAGAAGGAGTTGCACTGTTTTTGAGGATTTTCTGGAGGAACTTCTTACAGAAGTTGGAAAAGTTTAGGAAATAATGAATTTTTAAAATTTTTTGTTCAAATCCCATTCAATTGTAAATTTTTTTAGAGCAGTGGATTCTACTACGAATATGAACGGGGATATTATTTTTCAGAGCAAACAAATAGCCAAACAGTCTTAATTAAATAAAATAAAATAACAATAATAGAAATAACATAAATTCTTTTCCAGAATAATTATTAAAAATTAATAATAATAAATTAACTTGTTGTCAACAAAATAAAATTAGAAAAATTCGAATCCGTACATCAAAAATTGAGAAAATGGGAAGAGTTTGTCGAAATTGGAATTATTCAACAAGTTTTTTTCCCGATAGACAAGCCATTTTGATGAGATTATGTTTTATACAGGGTGGATGGGGATCAGTGTGAAAATTTTTTTTGGTTAAAACTACATCGAAAATGGAGTAGAATGCCGCCAGAGTGGGGGTCCTATCTCAGTCCATTGGATAGTCAAATCTCATAAAAACTTCCTCATTTCATGAGCTTTCCAACGGTATACTCAATTTCAGGATTACTACATTTTTTCTTTGAGAAATTAAGTTTCAAATACAAAAAATCAAGGTGGGGGCGTCAATCTTGGTACGGAAGGGGGTGCAAGGAGTTAACTGACATTCTCATTTCCTCCAGCTCCTGGACCTTAACGAATAAAAACTGATCTGGCTACGCTTGTTTGAGCAGCAATGAATTCATTTCGCCGTTTTGGGGAGAGTTGACGTTTGACCATGGCTGAGTTTAGTGTTCGGGAATACGCAGAAATGCATTATGTCTACGGCTTGTGTAACGGAAACGCAGTTGCAGCGCTCTTCAACCTCAAACTCTTCAACAATTGATTTACCAACAAGATGGGGCCCCACCGCATTATTCTACGGCAGTGAAAACATGGCTATCAGAACGGTTTTCCACATGGATAGGGCGAGGTGGTACCATTGCGTGGCCGCCGAGGTCCCCTGATCTCAACCCCATGGACTTCTTCGTTTGGGGATTTTTGAAACAAAAAGTCTACAAAATGCAGGTGAACACAGAAGAAGAGTTGAGGGGAAAAATTGTAGCAGCAGCTCAAAAAGTTCAGGAGAAGTTAACACTCTCAGTTACTGTGAGAGAGCTATTCGAAAACGAGCTGGGTTATGCATTCGTAACAGGGGACGTCAGTTCGAACAAATGTTAACCTAAATTCATTTTTGTTTGTTGTAATTTGAAGGTTTTTTTTAATAGAAAATAAGAATAAAGAAACAGAAAGAAATGAGAACGTGAGTTAACTCCTCGCACCCCCTTCCCTACCAAGATTGACGCCCCCACCTTGGTTTTTTGTATTTGAAACTTAATTTCTCAAAGAAAAAATGTAGTAATCCTGAAATTGAATATACCGTTGGAAAGCTCATGAAATGAGGAAGTTTTTATGAGATTTGACAACTTCTTGGTCTATTTTTGAAACATCAGCTTTATTTCGAATTTTATCGAAAAATTCCAAATTTTTCGAATTTTTCCCTTTCACTGCGATTATGAACAGAGTTATCGAAATTTTATAATGTTGAAATTATGTTTTTCTTATAGGAAATTTAATGCTGAATCCGAAAATGTATAATAAAATTAAAATGGACGCTTCAGTGTACCAGAAAACTCGAGTTCATGACGTGAGGTCGGAGTTGACCGTGAAAGCACTAAAAAAATCATAACTATCCAATGGACTGAGATAGGACCCCCACTCTGGCGGCATTCTACTCCATTTTCGATGTAGTTTTACCCAAAAAAAATTTTCACACTGATCCCCATCCACCCTGTATATTACAGAAGCATTTCAACTTTTAGATGGAACCTCAGATTCACCCTTTTTAAACAATTTTTTCGCCTTTCCTCCGTAATATCTTCCTTTCGTTTGTTGAAAGTCATCGTTTTCAAGGTTTGTGAATGTAGTAGAGTTCAAATCGGATCGAACGAGATGATACCCATGCTAATCAGCTGAGAATTAATGTGACAATTAATGTGCTTTGCTCTACCTCAAGCTTCTATATATTCCAATACTATTGGTTTTTCAGATTTTCATTGCGGGAATCCAATCGAAGAATACTTGCAGCCTGTTCATACCGCTCAGAGAGCGTTCGACAGCGTGACGATCTTTGGCTTTGTAGTTGCAATAAGAACCAAAATGCACATATCTTCAATAGTTACTGCACACAAATCACTGGGGTTTATTATTCAATCGGCTTGCGTTCATGATTTGAATTTCTACTAAGCTTTGGAGTGTGCGTGTTTCACAAGATAGGGCGATTATTGAATTTCAGGAGATATACATGGAGCACGTGAATCTGTTCTCGACCAAAATACCTATTTGGATTGATCAGTTGATCATATTTGTGTGCCTCCTGAAATTCAATAATCGCCCTATCCTGTGAAACACGCAGACTCCAAAGCTTAGTAGAAATTCAAATCATGAACGCATGCCGATTGAATGATAAACCCCAGTGAAAGAATTTGCAGCGTTTTTTTTTATTGAACCTCAATACCCCCCCACAATAAAAACATCTATAATTTATCGAGTCCTTTGGCACTCGTATTGCGTTAAAACTTCCCCAAATCCAAATTTTAACGATGTAGCCAAAGGTAGACAGATGTAGAGGGGGCACACAAATATCATCAATTGATCAATCCAAATAGGTATTTTGGTCGAGAACAGATTTACGTGCTCTATGCATATCTCCTGAAATTCAATAAACGCTCTATTACCTGTAAAACACGCACACTCCGAAGCTTAGTACAGATTCAAATCACGAACGCAAGCCAATTGAATAATAAACCCCAGTGAAAGAATACTTATTTACCCCAGTAATAATATTGAATAATAAACCCCAGTAATAATATTGAATAATATTTACCTATATATTATCAGAATGCTTCAACCCGTGTATCGGCTACCAACTACACTACAAGTATTCACATCGGCTATCACTCCAGTATCCACATTCACTACAACTCGATGCTATCGGCCGGACATCACTAGGTTACAAACAAACAGTAATAAACGAAAAAACGCAAATGTTGGCACCATAAATCGGGCCATACATCGGGAGTGGTTTTACCTACGGACGTAGGGAAGGGCTCATTCGATTCCTAATGGTATGTTCTTCAAATGGGAAAATATTTAGGCCGATTCGACTAGTTTTGGTGTTTTCAGGGATTCTTCAAAACTTTTACAGCCCTTAAAGGGCACTTTAAATCGAGTGAGGGAGCTGGCTCAAGAATTGGGGCGTCGTCGGACCAAGATGGATTTTTCCTGAAAATTTCAGATTTTTTGCTCCAGCCGTTTCGGATATATCGTGCGTACGGCGTACGGCGGCGGACGGAAAATTTTTTATTGCAGATTCGGATTGTACACCCTTTGAAACGTAAACCATGAAATTTTCAGAGGGGGTTAGAATTTTTTTTTTCCAGAGCGATTACAATGGTTTATTATTGAATAATAAACCAAAAATTGGTCTGAACGGAATTTTCATAACGCTTCCTCATCGGTGGTTCAATGCCACCAATCGATAAATAACTTTCCTGAATCGACGGCTAATCAATAATTGCCTTTCTAGGCTAAAGCATTTCATGTTTCTTTAATGTCAGCAGTTGGCTTTGAGCATGAGTATCTGGGGGTCTAGGGGCTTGCCCCCTGTCCAGGCCCGAAAGCCGAGTTTTTGAGTGACCGCGCCATAATCGAGTTGGAATTTTCAGTCCGACCAAAAGAAAGTCACTTGAAAAAAAGATGCTTCTTTAATTGTGATTATTCCTGACCCGGCACCTTCCAACCTCTTGCTCCAACACCTCATCATCCCGTCGGTCTCTCGCGAATTATTTGTCAAGACTGTTGACCTTTTCCCCGTGAAAACCACCACCTCGTTAGCCGGTTGTTGTGAGCTCTCCCTTCCCCACACGAGCTCTCCGCTAGTTGGTCTTATTCACTGTTCAAGGCGGCGCCCATTGTTCTTCTCTCCGCCGCCTTTCTCGGGTTTTACCGTTTAATCAACGTAATTGTCAACTTTCTCGTTGGGGATTTGAGGAACGTCGGATTTCCATCGCGAAAGTTGGCAACCGTCTCGTGATATGCACGATGTATGTAAAGTTATCATTTCAATTTCCTGTACAACAGCTTTTAGTCTCCTTCAGCCTTTGAATGAATCAGCTCAAAAGTTTGTACCTATCCGTGATGGTGTTTTACTCATCTTAAACTTCAAATTTCGAAGAAAACGTCAGAACTTACCTAAACTAAAAGACAAAGAAAAACATTGAAAACATATATGTTGATATTTGCTGCAAGATTTTCAGACTCCAAATATCAAATGAAAAACTCCAAGATATAGGTATTTGTACTTATTTAAATTATCATGAATGAAACTCAAGTGTCTGCTTGTACCAGTCCCCACAACACATGCATATGCACATGAGTAACTTCTGCAGTTCATGCATCCATAAGTACTCACGGGTAAACTACTGCAACATCCAGAATTCATCACTCACCTGAAACAAAGAACGGTAAAAATTACTCACTAATATCCAATTCGAGGATATAATATTTTGATTGAACAAATAGCTTTGTAAATATTACATTTTAATAACGGGAATATCATAATGTACCTATAATTTATCTATTAAGTAGGTACCTGATTTTCATACTAAAATAATAATCCGTGTTTTTCGGATTTAAAATGTGAATTTCTCTACGAAATCGGACCAAAATCATAAATGTGGCTATATCATTCGAAAGGTGGTTAAATGCGCTACTTTTTATGGAATTTGCAGTTTTGTGGGTGGTCTTTTAGTAAATTGATGAGCGATAATGAAAAATAAGAAAATGTAACTTTCCTAAGTTAAAGTTTGAGCTGTTCATTCGATGCAAAGTTAGTGACTTTTATGGTAACCTGAACTACCGTCTTATTGAAAATTTAATGCTGAATCAGAAAATGTATTGGAAAATTGAAAAACATGGGAGCAAAGTGCACATAACACAGCTTTTATGGAAAAAAAACGTGGTTTCCTCGAAAAAATCTTTGAAAAATCATATCTCCGGAACGGGTTGAGATAGAACAGTGCGGTTGGCGGCGTTTTGCTTCATTTTTGGTCTAGTTTCACCCAAAAAATTTTCGTACGCTACGAGGGAATCACCCTGTATATAAGTTATGTGTAATAAGATAGCTTCCAGGATTGTAAAGCTGTTGAGATGGGCTTCAGAAACACAGCCGCATGAAAGATTATGCTTGGGAGCCAACCCCACGCTTCAGCTCTCTCTTCGCCTTCAGCCATGCATGCACTTAGTCCTGCAGTAAACTTTTCTCAGTATTAAAAGCAGTCTCTATGAAAATATTTTTTGCTTTGAACCCCCATCACTCATATATCTAGCTGTATTTAACATCAACCCTAGTGGCCTTATTCAATTCATTAAAGAAACTCTGCTGGCGAAACTTTCCAGGATGCTGGATTCTACAAAAAACTGCCCTTGAATTTCACTTCTTTGGGGTGAAAGGAGGTGATGGCATATCCTCAGTCATGAGGGATTTGTGCCAAATTTTGTAAATTTTGGCTCAGTAGCTTGAATGGCTAGAGGCTTGGTGGGCCAACATTTGTTATTCAGTCATTTATTTATTTCTGTTGTTGGATTTTCGGATTCTACGATTTTCTCAAGCCGATAAACTCGCGAGGTGTTAAAACCATTCTTTTTTTAAATTTAAATATAAATATTGAAGATACCAAACCGACAGTTTCTTTCCCCAATAACAACCTTCAGTTCAAGAACGTACGGCCCATTGAAAAAGATGCCTCCGAAAGGGACAGGATGAGCCTCGAAATTGGCATAAAAGCTCAAGGTGAACTCAAGTACACAGGATGCTGAGTTATTCATGAAACACATCTTCATCTCCTCGCCCTCAATACAGAGCTTCTACCTACAGTCAAAAGGAAGAACATGTAGAAAGGAAAGAATGAAGAACGAAGAGGCGCGAAGCAACAATAGCGATTCATCTTTTGCCCGAGAACTTTTGATGAAGTTCCTTTGCAACTGTTATTCTTTTTGAAAACTCTCCTCGCAGACGGGAAAAAGAAGGTGAAAAAATATGGGAAAGTCTTTCTATGCATATAACATGATACTTGAAAATGTGTATTCCCCGCACTCTTGCCTCTTTATTCCACAGTGTTTTTATCATTAGCAACAGTAAAGCAGTTCATTTTTTGCTGAGTTAGTAGTTTCCGTTCTCCGTTTTTAACGTATGATGCTAATTAGCTCAATACTTAGTTGCCCAAATTACCTGTAGGTAGCCGGATACGTTGCTGCTAAAGTTATTAAATCAGTTTTAGTAATAGATGGTATATTTAATAAAGACAATATTAGAATGTAGTAATTGTAACGTCCGCTTTTGCATGTTCCCATTTGCAGATGCCCTAAACTTTACCTGCAGGTAGTCGGATGTATGGCAGACAAATTCTTTAACTCACTTGTCACAATATAAAATACATTTTAGAAATTAATCTATTAGGTCAAAGCAGGTGAATTTCAATAGTTCAACATCGTTTTGTGACTTTTTTCCTTTTGTTGGTTATTACTTGAATACGTCATGCGCAAAAAAGTGAAGTATTCTCATTTTAACAAACAGAAAAATGTATATGACTTCTGTGGAACCACACAGAAAAATCAAAGAAACTCGCGATAAGCTATATAGTAAGCTATTTTTTCGAGATACCAATCAACTGAATTTTCCATCATTTATAGCCAGAAAAGCTTTTCCAATTTAGATTAATAGATCAGTGGTAGGTTTTGCTCTTGCAATTTTTTCTTATTACTTGATGCTCAAATAAATTTTCCAATGAATTTAGGTTTTTATATCAACCTCGAACAAAATATCAGTTTGTTGATTCAGATCCGTGAGAACTACGCATACATACTATTGATAGCTAACTTTTTAGCATGGTGCTGTAGTAAGTTAAATAGTACATTCTTATCGGCTGACATAAAATTGGACCAAATCAGCGTCGTATAATACAAAAACGGTTAATGAGGTAACTAGAATCATATAAGTTCTGGACTGAAGGGAGTTGATATTTTCAGTCCTTATCCAAGATCATTGTTTTTGACTGTTTTCTCTTGACATACAGATAACAAAATACAGCCATTCGAGCAAATAATAATAAATAATACCGATCGATACACATGTAGAGCTGTGTTGTGTCCCTATTGTAGTCAGGAAGACTGAAATTGCTTGCCAGGATTTGCCGTTGTATTTCGACGGATGTTGGGAGCAGCTAAGTTTACAAGCTCTTCAAGACATATTTTTTGAAACATGAGTTAAACATTAATGAACCTATACGAAATCAACTATCATATACAGGGTGACTCAGTCAACCCACCCCCTCCCAAATCCTCTTAAGAAAAATATAAACATAAACATGGAAATCCATTTTAAAATTGTTAACAGCAATTAATAAACATCACTAGGCGTGTGATTCAACGTAACAGATACCATAAAACCACGTATTACATGTGGCTATGGAAAATATTTAAAAAACTCGATATTTCACAATTGGAGTGTATTTCTAACCGTTTTCGTGCACTAAAAAATGTAAGAGCTGGTTCATTTTTCCGTGGAATTATATGTTCATTTCGATTGTGCGATAAACAGTGGAAGATTTCCATTTGAAAAACGCAACTTTATCGTGACTTTGGGGCGTTATAGTACAAATCCTATTTCACAATTGAATAATTATTAGAGGAGGAAGGGAAATGACTACATGTATTGCATTGCAGTTTTTGAAATTGAAAACAAGGAAGATGGACATTTTTTCGATTCGGTTTTCTAACGCAACCTAGAATGGAAACCAGCAAAACAAAAAGATTCATTATTTGCAATAAACCGAAAGGAGCTGGGATGGGGGTCTAGATCTGCGACATATTGCACATAATTTCCCGGAAATTTAATTAGTAACTGCGTAATTGTCGGGAATTACACAATCTGCTGGTGAATTACAATCAACGGGGAAAGAAATATGCAAGTTTGGGCTGAAGATTACCGAAAGAGCAATTGCCATTGGCCAAAAGGATCCGTTCCCCTTCACGAAACAGGTTTCGTCCTTGGCACGTATCGAATTAACAACATCAAGGGACTCCCCTCCGGAAAACAGGAGCGCATACCAATGAAAATATCATGTAACCCCAACCATTAGGGGAGAAAAGGTGTACACAAAATGAAACTGGTTAGACTTTCCCCCTTCAGGAAAGAAACCTTTGCTACATTAACTGCATTACCATCAGAACATAAAGGCCCTCTGCAACCCCTGCTGGTTCCCCTGATTGAAATGCAAGAAGGGGCGCCGGGTGTAGGAATTTCCTTCCTTGTTCAGGAATTTCCCACGGAAATCCTCTCTACCCGTGATTTATAGTTATTAAAATAAAAGCCGGGAGCGCGGACTTCCTCCGCCACCGGTGCCAGAAAACTGGGGAGAAATTATTTTTTCCCTCCAGAACCCGACGGAGGAAAAAAAAAAATGGAGAGCGGGTCTTTTCGCCCTTGTAGCAGGTCGTAGTGACGTACAGGTGGTAGCGGGAGGGGTGGAATTGCTCCAGGGGACTTATAAATAATTCAAAATACGAGCGCGAGTAAGGGTCATCGCATCTGCAATCTGAAACCGACCCAAGTCACTGCCGTTTGCAGGTACGAAAGTGGTCCGTCGCGTATTGGTGGTCAAAGAGTTTACTGAACACTCGGAAGCAATCAGACAGGTATATATTTTTTGGGGGTTCCAGGGTACACGGACCGTGGCTGGTTTTGAAGCTTGCTGATAGCGGGGGAGTTGTTCGGACCCCCGTATTCCTGTGGATGTGCTCGGTGACTGTGAATTTTCCTGGAGATTCAATAATCTTGTTTCCCACCGATACAAGAACCATCAAGTTCGTTCTTTGAATTCTCCATTCCGCCCACGTAATAAATCAATCCAACTCATGAGCGGTGTTTGAATAGTTCACATTCAATTATAGCAGGTCACTTAATTTGGGTTTGAATGAACCAGATTTTCCGTTGACACTGGGTATAGTAAATACACTGAATCAATAGATATTTTTAAATAGAGTTTTTGTTAATGGAATTCCCATTAGTTTCATTGGCAGGTTTAAGAAAACAGATCTCAATTTTTAGGTTCGGAACCATCAAAATAAACAAAACATTATTGTTGAAATTGATCAACCAAAAAACTCAGAGAGGTGACAAAAGTATTGAACGTATTTTGAATTGTAACGACGATCCAATGACTGGGGATGCGAATGAGCGATAACCCCAACCTACTTGCAGTGAGGGTCTTCATTCCCTACATACATATTGTTATAGAAGAAGCAACTTAAATAATTGTTAGATCTATTTTCAAAGTACGATTCGGAGGGATGAGCGTCATTTTTAGCATCTAAGTCCAGTACCAAATCCACCTTATCACTTGCTAAACTTGGTGGGGTATCCACATTTTCAAAGTATGAAGATACTGTATGTACTCTTGCTACACATGTACCTCAAAATTTGCTAATTCCAGCACTGTAAAAGAGCGAAATTGCCGTAGTTATGTAAGTGAATGGGCTTGCGATGTACCACGTCTTCTGTCTCTATCCTACGAAAGCAAAAGTTGGGCTTGTTTATGGAAAACTGCTGGAGTGGATTATTACAAATTAATCGGCACGACAACGAATCAATAAACTCTATGGTCTTGAAATAAGTTTTATTATTTATTTTTCCAAGTCGGAAGTTAAAGAACCCTGTTTTTTTCCTACAAAAATTTGTTCATATCGATTTGTTGTTGTATTGATAATTGTTTAACGTCTGTCCTGATAATTTTGAAGCGAAGTGATGCCACGGTCTGCGGGAACTCGTCCTAACTCTTGGGGAAAACGCCCCACAAATTTTGTTCAAACTGAAAATTTAATTCCCAAGTAGCGATTGGTTCAAGCATCACTACTTGCTTTTGTCTTGGACTTTTAACCAACGTTCGGACCTGTGAATCTCATACCAAAACTATGTAGTTTGAGTTATTTCTTTCCTTAGGAAAATGGATAAATGGGATTCCTAATCAAACGATGGCTTGCCCCCAATTAACCTAACCGTAATTTCTCTGAGACCAATTTCATTTGGTCAATCAAAATGGTCAGGAGAGGTAAGATTTTCAAAAATTTTGTTTTGGATAATTTTTCGGCATTAGACACGTTTTCAATTTGTATTATAGGGTAATAAACAATGATTTCTTAGTTCATGAAAATAGTTTCATCTACCCCTTTGACTCTAGTTTTAAAAAGCCGATAAATTGGCAGGAAACCAGCAACACATACAGGGAATGTGAATGGATCTTCACGTAATAATTCCTAAATAGGAGCCCTTAACAATTTTTCACGATGGGTACGAGGAAGCGAGGAAGAAGAAACATCTTTTTTCGAGGAAGGGTTTTCGAATGAAGAAAGGAAAAAGAGCACTAAAGCAGAAAAGGCCCCCAGTCATTGATCATACTGAGAAGATGACGTAGGAAGGTCTGGCCAGGGTGAGGAAGGGGCTGTTATTAGCGGGAAAGCCTCTTATCATCCCAGGTACCCTCACCAGCTCGCTCTGTGTACGGAAAACGAAAGCTAAAACCAGAAAAGGGGGTGGAAGAAGTCTGCGAGAGATGAGTGTTCTAAGAAAGTCGGGGGTGGGCGGTTAGGTGGGTCATAGAGGTAAGGCGGCGCTCCAGTGGTACTGGGAAGGGGTCGGAGGAAAAGGAAAATAAAACGTTTCCCCCTCCCTTTCAAGGTATGAAGAAAACATTTTCAGTTGGTCTCCTTCAAGTGTGGAAAAGGGCGAGGTTTTCAGGGGGGAATTGAATACACACATGCCACGGGTTGTACGGCGAAAACGAGTTAATAACCTCTATGCTCCAGTTTTCAACTTTATATTCAAAGGAACTTATCTACTTAAACATGTTCTCCCCAGCAACCAATGAGGGACCTAAAATCCAATTCCCTCCGATGAAACACGGTCGTTCTTGCGAATACAAGATTTCACATGAGGTATATGTACGGTATTACTATAAGAATATAAGAGATGGTATACTACGAACTAGGTGCTTTCTCATACTACTGAGACCAGAACTGAGACCAGAAAAACTATTATATGAAAAGCATCCTTGAACTCCGACAATGAATTTGTTTATAACTTACCTATTTGCTTTTCCTTGAACGTTTAAAACCAAAAAAAAAAAGAACGTTATTTGTCTGTTTATGATAGATTTTTTGATAATATCCTCCCGGAAGACAGGACATACTGTACTGAAGTATATCTCCTTTTTTGAAGGGAAGGGGGGAGAGGGGTGGGGGTTGCAGTTTTCGAATTATACAGCTTTTTTTGGGGTTTATGTGGTTCCAAAATTAATGCTTGTAACAAAAACAAAACTCGAAATTTTTTGGTATACATTCCAATATTGGTAGAGTGGATAACAAATTAAATACATGTTTAAAAAAAAGTAAGCCACTTTGGGGGTTGCACATAGCCTCCTTATAATACCACATAAATGAATGGAACGTAGGAATGTTGTTAATAATCGTGGAAGCTGGTTGAAACGATTCATGGGACAAAAATAACAAGGGAAAATTTCAACGCCTTCAATCGGGTGAATTGACACGTTTTGCGGGTCTTCCTCTGAATCTATAGCAGAAATGATCGTAAAATCGAGTTGAAACGTTATAAGGTGATTGAGTCGCCTCTCTTCAATTAGGCTTAAAATTTTATGTAGATCGTATCTCTAGAATCTGAGAAAAACAGTACGTTCTTGTTGAATGTTTTGGTTGCACTAGCGTAAAGTGTAATATTGATTATTGAACGATGAAATGTATGGGGAACGATCTAGAGCCTACCAACAAATTTTTGGAGGTTTGTGTAATTCAGGCTCTTACAAAGATTTCACTAACATGATTCCAATAGTACCGTGTTGAAATCTCCCCACGGGCTACTCATTTCACTGAAAAAATGAACGTCAGCACAAACATGAATTTGTTGAATGCGGAAAAACATGGTGCTTGAACATAATGACCCTCGCCAATTAAATAGTGACGATAGAACCAGCTCAAATAATTGCAATGTCCTGATCTCTTCGAAAGTTAGTTTTGAAATGGATTTTATAAAAACTTTCGTTGTATATTCGCAGACAAGTGAAGGAGAGATATGTAGGTTTTTCATTTCATCCTATTACATTTCAGTTGATCTGATCACGGATTCTACGTCAGTGTCGATATATTTCATCGCATTCTATTTAGATCTCAGCAGTAGTTGCTTGCTGAGGAGCTAATAAAGTGTCGGTGTTCATAAAGTTATACTACGACACTAAAATCATCCTTAAAAAGTATATTCCGAAGTAGTGTTACACAAATAGTTATGATCAGGTAAAAACTTAGCCAGGTGATCTAATAGAGAAATTTGAAATTAAACTCCTTCGGAACATTTAGAGAGATATTTAATAATATAAAATTATATATTATACATATAAAAGTATATTATACATTTACAAGTTATGGAGGAACTGAGTTGACGTCTATCGTTCGGGTTGCTAGTGAAATTGGATAATCTTGACAGTTTACACATCAGCATCGACTTACCAATAATATATTTAAATATCCACTTAGTAAAACGCAGCCGATTCTAATACAAAGGCTTATCATTATCTGAATAATGTGCGATTTTTGGTGTCAGCGTGATGTTTTTGGTCATTTTTAGGTTCAGAAATCGTAATTAGTTCCAACTGATTAGAAACCTATCCAATGGATAGTATCCATGTCCATTTTTCGTCCACAGTTATTGGGAATCAACACCATTTGCCTATGTCAGTAAAAATTCAAAGAAACCTAGTTTTTGCCAGTTTATTGGCTGGTAGGATCTGTACGTGTGGGGCGATCGGAATGGATAGAAGTCAGGGACATCTATAATCTATAAGCGAAACGACGGGGATGTTGGTTTACTATTTTCAATAATAAACCTTAGTAAACGACCAAGAAAAATAATGTTAACCCCAAAAATTAATGGGTTGCGTTTCAAGATACGTTGATTTCGGTTCCAGCTGAAGCTCTTCTCTGAAAGTATTGTGACAAAGTATTCGAAATTTGGATCAAAAATCCAACAACGATCTTTGATGTGCTTCTATTCTCGGCATCTCCATTACTCAACGTTAAGTAATCGGATTCATCAAAATCACAAATATTTCCAATGTAAGAGGGTAGTGTTCAGTTCGAATCAGATTAATTAGTTCCGTGAATCAAATGAGACCACTCGGGCTAATGTACGATTATCTTTTCACCCATCATTTGAAAAATCGTTAGGTAGGCGGTTGGGTGCATCGGGAGGTTTGTGCTGGAGCGCGTGGCTGGCGATAGCCCAAGTATTTTTATCCTCAATGCAATCACAAGATGTGGAGGAGGGAGGTGCTGATTGTATTCATAATACCACGGACTACGTTTAATATACATAGATCAATGTTTTACAAGGAAGGGGTATCTAATGCTGAAATGATGAACCTGTATTTAATAATTTGCTGCGTCTTTTACTTCAATTCTAAGGCTTCTATGGAACGGGGTAAGGAAAGGGAGCGTACGACGGACGGACTTTGCAGGTTTGGAATCTACTCACCTTTAAATGTAAATTAACAAAGTTTGAAGTGTCTTGTAAAATGTTTTTTCTATACAATTGCAAAGGGTTAGTATTGAAAATTATTAACCAAAATTGAGTACTCAAAATTGAACTTCGTCTGATCTAATTTGGGATTTTTCATCACCGTAGGCTAAATCACTCCGGATCCTACAACTCATCTCTATCACAGTTTGTTACTCTCGTTCTCCACAGCGGAAAATTCCTTACATCTCAACTCCCCCATCGCTCGGAATGGACTGGACCAGGGCAGGAGGGTGGGACATTAAGAAAAGGTTGCCCCGGGGTTGACTTGAAGATCTCTCATTAACATTAAAACTCGGGAGAGCCTGATTCCTCACTAATTGCTGTCATTACAATTTAATTGAACCCACCAGCCTCTTCAAAGCTGTTTCGGAGGCCTCCGCACCCGACGGTTCGCTCCGACCCGCAAGAATTCCTTCCCATCTCCCGAACAAAATTGCTTTTATCAAACATTTAATGGATACTTCTTGGAGGGGATGCGGAATGCCCTTTCGCGAATTTTAATTGGGCGATAAATCACCGACTCAGGGTTGGCCTTTTATAGAGCAAAAGAAACTTTGTTATCCACTCAATTTCACTACTGCACTTTGCGCCGGCGTAAAGTCAGCTATAGGAATCACTTTGCCTCATCAAAGGAGTTTTTAGAGGTCCAAACTCGTCTTTAGAGTGGTTTGATGTTCTTTAAAGACCGAACTTCTTACCATCAACTACACCATCTACATTAATGTTTATGCGGCAGTAAAATCCTTCAAGTGACAGTATCATTAGGATGCCACAGGCTGGAGTACAAGTATTTCTGTGTCTCACAAGTTAAGGTACAAATGATAAATGATAATAATCAACGATAAATGAAATAACGTCCGTAACCACTGAAAAGAAACGATATTGTTCAATTGTTCAGCTCAAGACATCTACTGTTCAAAAAACGAACACATTCAAGAGCTTAGTTTTTTCATTTTCTACAAGATTTCCAATTGTTATCAGCCTTCTGTCCAAAATCCAATAGCGGTAGCATATTTACATTACCAAAATCCAAATTCCTATTTTGCTTGTTCGTTTAACCGCTTTCCGTACAATTTTGATACCGAGTCTTGCTGTGTGACGTCAATTTTTTTCCTCACAATGTAATGGCAACACTCATTTTAAATTAGATTTGACTCTCAAGCGATTGTGAATGAGTTTTATAACAATCGGATTTACAACAATAAACTCAATTATTGCGTTAAAACTTCAATTTTTCTATCATTTGATTAAATTTTCTTGGGTTTTCTGATCAATGGGGGCAAATGACGCAAATGCGATTCAGCAACCCGAAGTTGCTCAAAATTGGGGAGTAGGGGACCTAACCCATGAAGCTCATACCCATGAACTTCTTAGCAACAGAATAAAACGTAGTTGCTAAGCACAATAAAACGTATGTTATTCTGTGCAGGTTACAATTTTGTATGTAGTTTCCAAACTAAAGATTCGCATATTATCTAAGTGAATTGCGTACCTACGTATCAAAACAAAATTGACACAATAAAATATAAAGCCAAGGCTTTTTTAATATGTCAATATGTAACAGCATATAGTAACGACAATGCCTGGATTTAGGTCAAATTTAGGTCAGACCATAAATTCTCGACGTTGTGGTGGACAAATAAACCTTTACAGTGATCATCAATAATCCTGAACTCTTGAAAAGAGACCTACCTCTTCTTGAACCATGCTATATATATTTTCGTACAAGTACCATTGGAAGTTTTCATCTGTTAGTTCTTGGGTTATAGCAAGATATGCTTCTCCATCTTGAACGTTTATTTTCCACCCATTATTGTTCAGAGTTGTTACTTTCCACGTTGTTTTGTCGTTTATTGGCGAACGGTCAGTTGACTGCTGGGGTATTTATCTTCCTGCATAATTATACAGGGTGTCCCACGTTGTTCCCCCCCTCCTAAAATCGTCCAAACTCGAATCTTCAAAATCTGAACATTTCACCTCACGAAATCCAACTGAGGATAAACATTCGGGAATCTAGCGGAATAATCATCAGTGAGTCGAGTCTCCACTTGTATGAAATCGATTACCAGCCGATATCGGTTGGGAGGCGTTTTTCCTGAAACTCTGAATCATCAACTCGTAAGAACGTAAAACCGAACGTTGTTTCCCGTGTCGTTTATTGAGCGAACGGTCAGTTGGCGGCTGGGGTATTTATCTTCCTGCATAATTATATAAAGAGAAGGAAACCTCGCAGACTAAAAAACCTAATTCTCCATTCTCATTTTGTATTTTAGACATTCTGAACAAATTTTGTAAATAAATAAATGAATTTTGTGACGTGGCTGCTTGTAAATGTGATCATTTTTCATATTTCATGTGTCACAGATGGAGGGTGTTGTGTTTCCAACACTTTTGGAGGACTCCGACTCAATAGATAGATAGCTGTAAAATCATCTTCAGCCCAAAACATTATAGATAAATTAGACTCGATTTATAGTCTTCGAGCCAGTTTTCAACAAGTGTGTTACCTCGAACTCAATGTACCCTTGTAATTCGATTTGTTGAACTAGTGGACCCACAGCTTCAAGTATATTTGTCGATTTTCTCAGACGAATACCCGGAGCGTAGGTGATTTTTCAATAATTGATAATCTTCCCCCATAGCTTTCATATAAATTTTATCTCACCCCCACCCCCCCCGCGACTTATCAATACATATATAATTTATTTGGAATTATGCTTATTATCGATACTGAATGTAAATTGGGCTTGCACGTATGATTATAAATAAATAAATAAATAATTATTATCTTAAATTCAAGATATAATTATTTATGATGATTATTATTTTATATTTGGTTTGTTAGCAGTATCTAATAAAAAGTAGTAATTCTGTTTTAAATCCAAAACACAAGGACTGAAACGAAACTAAAACTGTACAAGATGGTCTGAAATCCAAAATCAAAATAAATGGAAATTTTGATTTGCGCGAAATGTAGTTTCCTTTCCCTAGAGGGGAACTAATGCTTTCGCTTCCCCGGGGTTGACTTGGAAACAATAGTGATTAGGACGGCGCAGTGGTTATACCTGACCCGCAGGACCGTCAGGTCTTGAAGGAGGGGTTGGTCTAGCCCCTTGTTGGCCCAGATCTCAAAACTTGGAGCATGGTACCTATATTCAGCGGAGGCAATGTTTTCACTTTCGGGATTTCAATATTATTCTCCAACACCTAATTCTCCATTCTCCTTTTGTATTTTAGACATTCTGAACACTTTCGTGACGTGGCTGTGCGTGTTTGTGAGCTTCATTTCTACAGGTTTCGTCTGTTTTGAACGACATTTTTTGGAACTATGTCCAATAGGTTGTATATGGTCTACTATGAGTTTCATTGCCCGTACATCAGAATGTCTATGGAAATGAAATCTTTGTACACAGTATGAGTTTTTTCCGGGAACTACATTCTTCCAGATTTTCCGATTCCTAGATAAAACTAGGATGTTTAGTGCTCGTTCTAAAATTGGGTATTCGTTATAAATTCATTCACCTTTTTCTGAAGTGCCTTCTTTCTTTCAGGAGTCTTATCGACTCTAAATTGATCCTTCAGAACCATTTCACAACCAAATACATTGAGAGTTTCACAATTCAAACTTTTTAATTTACTGCTTGTAAGTTGAGACCTGATTCCTGTTTTCGACTGTCATCTACTTGCGAATTTCTATGTAATGTGCGGGTCAAGAAATAGCAGGTCTCCTGTGGGTTCCATTGGTCACAGGTCGAAATGTGTATGGAAATGGAAACTTCGTCAATTAGTAATCAGATTTTTGGATTATATAATTTGAATTTAGTATGCTCTCTCATCTACCAGTTGCAATGGGTTTCTCTTTTCTAGCTGGCTTATCCTTTTATCTCGAAGCCTTTGTGGTTCCTTGGCTACCTCACACCCTCGATAGTTTGCTGGGTGGTCACCCTTGCAATTAATGCACTTGGGAGGAGATTTTCTACTTTTTGGGCATTCTTGTGTATCGTGCTTACCAGCACATTTGGCACTATGTGCCATAGCGCTGTGGTCCTTTTTCAGAGCTCAATTTTAACCTTCAAGTTCATGATGTGCTTGATATCGTGTATTTTTTGGATATCACTCCCCTTTTCGAATGGTTGCATATAGAGAAGAAGTTTTTTTAACTGGTGTGATACAGGGATGGGTCTGTGATGAATGGTACCCAAATGGATGGTCGGGGTCAGGGGAACAAATTTTGCCCAGTCCAAACTTCTTGGACATGTGACCACCATGCAATAATTTATGCATTGTCAGCCAGCTATTTCTGTTTTCTCATTAACCTCAAAGCTGACCTGGAGTTTCCTCAGCTCACTCAAGGATGAGGTCTTAGCCAACAAACTAGCGTTTGTTGTTTGTAGAGGAGGGAATAGAGGGCAAAAATGAGTCTGATCGTCTGGAACAGGAGGATTTGAGTCCAAACCTGTTGGAACTGAACCTGAACTACGGTTTATAGTTATATAACTCACCAGGTCCAGAAATTGGAGGACGAGGCACGAACAACATACCGGTATATACACTCCTAAGTGGAGACAAGCCAAGCAATTCTTCATCATCTCAGGGAAACGCCCAAAATCTCTAATGCTGCTAAGACGTGAAGACCTTTGGGACCTCATTGGGCACTGTCTCTTAATGTACCACCTTAACACAATGGTCAAGGCTAGTGCATTAGAATGCCAGCTCCAGTGCGATGAGTTGTAAACAGAAGAACGCAATAAGAATCTAGCATTTTGGGAAGAGTGCTCTAACATCCTACGATATTGGCAAGTCTGAAAACCCCCTTCACTTAGTGATTGGGGAAGCCATTAAAAAGATTCCGAATTAAAACAAGGACAGTGTCATAAGGGAACAAAGTAATCTCAGTAACTTCCTCCCATTCCTCTCATTTCCTATCGGAAAAGAAAACCTACACACTACTAGGAATTGTAGACGATTATAGACACTATCTGCTCTGTGAATAGCGTTGAAGCAGTTAAAACTGACAGTCAAAATATTCATTTAGGCAATCGAATGAATTTTGATGAAGTAAGCGGGGTAAGGGTTTTAATAGCAAGGCAAGTTGCAGCGCTGGGATGCAATTAGCGCAATTACTCATGTGAAACAAGACCGCCATTGTCCCCCTTTCCCCATTTCGCTTATCCCTCCACGCATTCGCGGTTCTCGGTATATGCGCAAAACGGGAGGATAAAGATGATTGAGCGCTGACAGGGCTCGGGTTTTCCAGTACTGCGCCCTCCTCCTCCCCTTTTTTTCCACGACAATGCCTCGTCGACAGACAGACAGTATTGCCTGTGCCCTCCCCTCCTCTCCGGGGCCCACCGTTAATTTGTCTATGCGTGTCTCGCTCTCACCCGCATTTCCCGGCTACATCCGTCTTTCTCCCTTCGCAGACTTTTCCGCGGGCGTTTCGCCCGTCGAAAAACGACCCCTTCACCTCTTGGCACCGCAATCCCGCTGACATTACTTCGCTCCCTCTGCTCTCTTCATCCTCCCGCGTCCCATTTCCCCCTTGTCCCATCAGCCGACAGAATGGGACGGAACGGGGCACCCTAATTTGTCCCATCCGGTTCAAAACCATCGCACATTAGAGGCTGTTTAATCACCCCCCTTTTCCTGCCTCGTCGCCAAACGGTTAATCAGTGTTTGGGTCAATAAGTCTGATATTTCACCCCTCACCGTCCGAGCGCTGCCCAACTCACCGCTCTGACCGAAGGTTTTTTCCCCATTCTATTTACAGCTCCGCTGCCAATCAGCTGCTCCGTTGGTATTTACTGAACTCCCCTAAATCATTTTCGATTTCCGATCCAATAATCCCCTTTTACTCCTTTGAAAAAACACTCTTTTGAAAAGCCTGCTCCGAACCGCTCTCTCCCTCGTAACAACTGCTATTCAACTTTTTCAGCCGGAATCTTTCTTGACAGTTGTATATAACGAACCACTTTCCCCAAATACCTCTGACCCCATGAAACGAGAATTTCGCGGTAGTTCGTTGTGTTCAGTCCAAACGAAACGGTATCCCGTTCTCAAAGAGAACCATTATTTTCATGTGCGCAGCCTAACTGATTCCAACGACATTGTCAGGTTTTGTTATTTTATCATTGTTGGAATTGATTGGTTTTCATTATTATCTCCACCAATTGCCGCGTATATCGAAACAACCTTCCGAGCTCTTTGTCCTAGAATACCTAGTCGGTCTGGTTTTCGACGGGTGAGCAATCCTTGGTTAGAGGTATTGAGCAATGAGATCCTCCTGGGAGATTAAATAGGACGAGAAATAATATCAGTTAATTACTTTCGTTTAAATAATTCAATTAGGGTTTCTTAATCGTAAAGCAAAAAGTTTTTATAACCAACCTTCAAATTACGTCCTTTTACGTTTCAAGGTGTGTGGATTTTAAAAAACCTACGTCCGTCTGCCATACAGGCCATAAAAGGTATTTTTCGGATATAAAAAATCTGTTTTTCACGGTATAGTTAGTCCTAACTTCTAACCAGAACGACCGCATCCCACGCATACACTCTATGGGTCACAAACAGCTCAAACAGGTGCCAAAAATGTGGTTTTCAAGGTTCTTACTACAAATCAATAAGAAGAAGTTGCAATATTCAATTTATTAATAATTCTGCAAATTTAATTGTAATGCTGATTTTTCTTAATTTCAGGATAAATTGTATTTGTTCACAAGTAGGAGAGGAAATTGAGGTCCTATTTGTCAATCAATGAATCAATCAGTTTCTCCTCTCTCTCTCTCTCTCTCTCTCTCTCTCTCTCTCTCTCTCTCTCTCTCTCTCTCTCTCTCTCTCTCTCTCTCTCTCTCTCTCTCTCTCTCTCTCTCTCTCTCTCTCTCTCTCTCTCTCTCTCTCTCTCTCTCTCTCTCTCTCTCTCTCTCTCTCTCTCTCTCTCTAAATCTTACAATCTCTCTCTTTTTTTTGGACAAAGGTTTGGTAAAAGAACAGAAAAACTAACTGGGACACATTTTTGAAAGTTCGTCTTTGGGTAAGTGAAATGTTATAGAAAGAGCCACAATGGCAAAAAATAAATGAATGAATAAAAAACAACTACCAGCTCCTTTAGATGGTACGTTATATAAAGACGTATAGCTCAGCGAAAGGAAAAAAAGTTCTCAGCAGGGTAGAAAAAGCCACGGTACCGAAACGAGTTTCAGGTGGAAGTATGAGGTAGAACCTGGGGAACCCACGTCAACCCGGCGTTGCCACGTCAGGACGCGTTACCGTGTCAGACCAAGAAACGGGCCATGTCACTCTGGAAATGATCACGTATGCATACAAGGGGTGGCCCCCGCTGCAATGCTCCTTCCTTTTTTCCCTCCTCTTTTGTGTCACAATCCCGGCGCAACAAAAGCTCTTTTCTCTTGCCATCTCCCTCGGCAGGGGGGGCCTAAATATTTCTACCGAGCATGCATCATTCATGGGGGCTCTGCGAAGTGCCCCACTGTCGACCGCTTTCTAGCATTTCAGCGATTTGTATTCCATTTCAGAGAAGATAAAAAGTTTTACCAGGTGAATTTAGTTTTTCGGTTTTATAATTTTCAATAATGAACCTTGGTAAACGACCGAAAAAAGATAAGTTTTACCTCTCAAGTTGTTGATTTAAGTTTCAAAGTACATTGATTTCAAAAATCGAATTAAAACGCTGTAAATTATTGAACATAAGTTTGACATTTCTGTATGTATTCGAATATAATAATCCTTCTACGTACATAATAGATTCATATGTATTAGACGTTGTCAGAGGGACATTATCTGAAATATGCGGCTCTTGTGTTGTCTGCTCTATCCATAAAAAAAACCCTATTGGCACTCAGCACATCAGGTAGATTAGGACAGAAAATAGCCTTAGGGCTAACTCAGCTGATCAAAAGCCCCTTCGTCAAATTTCAGACCCCCCACAGAAGCTACCTATTCAAAATTCAACCAAATGTAAGGGTAATGGAATGTTACAATGAGCAATAAGTATAATGTATGTGGGTAAGACGTAAAAATTCAGTATGGTAAAATAGAACATCTACAAATAGTGTTATTTCGAAAGTTTTCGAAATTCAGATTTTTGAAATCTCAGCCCTTTGATTTCACCTTTTAGGATTGAGTGACATTGATGCTGAAAATGCAGTTTTACTAGACCTTAATTGTAATTGTTGATCCAAGTTTCAACAACTTTCGTCCAGGAGTTTCGGAAAAAAGCTCCGGATGGCGGATGGACGAATTTTTGAAATTTGATTTTCGGATTCCACACATTTTGAAACGTAAAACAGCAGATTCTGAAGGGGGAAGGGTTTAAAAATGTTTTTCTTGGTCAATTACAAAGGTTTATTATTGAAAAAAAAAAAAAAAAAAAAAAACGCTGCGAATTCTTTCACTGGGGTCTATTATTCAATTGGCTTGCGTTCATGATTTGAATTTCTATTAAGCTTTGGAGTGTCCCTGTTTCACAGGTGATAGAGCGATTTTTGAATTTCAGGAGATATGCATAGAGCACGTAAATCTGTTCTCAACCAAAATACCTATTTGGAAAGATAAGTTGATCATAGTTGTGTTCCACCTGAAATTCAATAATCGCTCTATCACCTGTGAAACACGCACACTCCAATGCTTAGTAGAAATTCAAATCATGAATGCAAGCCAATTGAATTATAAACCCCAGAGAAAGAATTTGCGGCGTTTTTTTATGGTTATCAGAATACTTCAACCCGTGTATCGGCTATAAACCCTTTTAGGAGTTCACTCCAGTATCCACGTTCACTACATCACTAGGTGACTGCACTCAAAACAAAAACAATTATAAACCAAAATGTTTTTAACGCATTTAGTACAGAAATAATAACCCTACAACAATTTGCAGCGCTTCTTGTTTGATTCATATACAAATTAGCACGGATATTCTGCACGATTGTCCATATCCATAGCGCCACTTTCTAAGCTCCAATCCAGTTAAAGAGGACAAGTTTTTTTGTATTTTTATTTTATCATTTTAATTTTCCGTTGGATTAGTACAAGCGTTTCCGAATGAACGTAAGAGTCATTATGTCTGGAAGTACAATCCAGTACTAGTAGTCCAGAGATCCGTAAAGTAGGGATATCTAATTTTTAAAAAGTTATGTGATAATGTGCGGAGATATCCTGTTTTCTTAAATTTCCCCCGTTCCATTTTATTCAAGTTTTTTCCTCACTGTCCGCGATTTAACAGGTGACAAGCTCGATGAACGATTTTCCGTGTCGATTAAGGGCGAACTGAACCGTCTCATTGGACACCAAATAATATTTTTAAACAAAAGAAGGTTTGACATTATCGGATTTATTTCGATGATTGGAATTTTGGTTTACATTTGAATTTTTAACCATTTTAGACAACATCAAAGGCAACTGTTGAGTCCATTTCAAAATTGTTATTTTACGTATCAAGTTAGTTACGAATACAAAAACAGAGGAACGGATTTTAAAACACTGATATTTACCACACAGTGGTTTGTTATTTTATTAAAGCAAATCTCTTACTCACAGACCACTGGGTTAGTGTGATAATTGGACTTTGATCATCCACTTCAATCTTTTGAGTTGTCAGTAACAAATCTGAATTTTTTTCTCAGTTTTTTCAAACTGTAGTTTTTTAGATTCAAAAATCCACTTAGTTTGTGAATCCGGATAGGTTTAAATGTAATTCCAACTTTCATAATTATCAACTATCAAAACGTTTTTACTTCTATTGTAATAATCAAATTGTATTTCATTCATAAAGTCGTGTAGGGGACATAATTAAGAGGAAGTCATCCTTTCCTTTTGAAAAAGCGTATTACGAGTGATGGTTTCAATCATTCAAAACTGAATGAAAAACTTTAGGGAAAAACGGCGTGGAGTTACAAGGAATAGACTAAACAAATAAATCATATTCAAAAGCATCTTGTTGTTTTTTTTAAGCTGCCCATTCGCTACCGAGAATTGTCTCAGGGTCGTTGAATTCTCCAAAGATTCTCAAAAGAGGAGATTTATTCATCCAGACCTCCGGTTTCAAAGCGGAAATACTCAGTACCGGAAAGCAGAAGCCTCCTGGAATTGCTTCTGTTTCAAACAGTTGTAGTGGGACGTCAAAGTTTTAGTTTGTCCCGTCCCGGGAAAACCAATAGCTAAACTCAACTAATCTACGTCTACGACTACGAATCCCTTAAGCGCCTATCCCTCAGGGACAACACAAAGTTTCCAACAACTCAGAATGCTAAGCTGCGATATTTACCTAGTGAAAACTGCAGAGTGGATTATCAGCAACTTTATATTAGATCCACCTCGCCAAACCGTACTGCTCGTTCAGTTAGAAATAAACATACTCGGGCATTTAGCTTTGCGAGGTGTTTCGAACTGTATTGTTTTTGAATATTAATACTCAGCTGTTCGTGGTCGGTGTAACTGTTCAGGACTCATCGAAGTTTGTCGGTTCACGCTTCGATATGCATAAAATCAGAGTACGATAGGGGAACGAGGTGTAATACCGTGCACTTAACTTAAGGGGCAGAACGTCATAAAAATGTTTTTCTTGGACGAATGGCTCTAGAATTTATTCTATTTTCGATATCTGAGCATTTCTCTTACATAAAAGGATTTTTAAAGGAAAAACAGCCGTGAATGTAAATAAAGTGCTTTGGGCGGCATTTTCCACATTGCGGGGTTATGCCGCCCGCACTATGGGGTAATGACGCCCAACCCCGAGAACTGAATAATGTTCCCATCTCAACCGTCATTTAACCCATTTTTTCCAAAGTTAGAAGGTTAAATGTATTTATAACAATAAAAACCATGAAAACAGTCAATAAACTATAGTTAAAATGAACGATGACTTAGAAATAGGTAAACTACAGTCTTGTATGTAGAACTTTTTTGAACCCACACTAATATTTAGCTTTTCTTTCTTTACAAAATTATAAAATAGCCTTGCATACATCACATAGTCCGTGATCAGGTCGTCCCATGGAACACATGTAGTGGCTGCTGTGATTGCAGTGCTCGCAGTTCCACTTTGGCGAATTATTATCGGCTTCTTGGCAAATTGTACACAAGCTGTCCACAAAAGACGAAGTCAAGAATTCTTCAACATCTTCGTCTGTGTCTACAACAAGGTCTCCCTCAGAGATATCTCCCCAGTCATCATTGTCACTGCTCTCACTTCTGGTTTTCTTGCGCTTCTCTTTCTTTTTTTGAGGTCTTTCAATTTTTTTCACGATTTCCACCTTTCTTCTTCTTCTTCTGAACCCCATCTCTGCTACTTGTAGTGAGTTAATCAAAATCCAGCTGAATTTGACGCTTTGTTGGTTATTTGTTGTTCTTTTCTATCTTTTTTTGACGTTTCTGAAATGCACGACATTCCCCCCTTACAATGGGCGGCATTACCCCAATGTTTACGTTTTTCGTAATTCATTCACGCTGACTTCAATTTCAATCAAAACTCAAATTTGGTTAGTGCTTCAGAAAGATGATGAAATTCCGCATATATACATGAAAACTAATCTAAAAAAGAGTTGAAAATGGGACTTACATTGCTTATTTCCGATGCACAAGAAATAACATCAAACGATTCGGAAAAATACTCACCGCACTCACGTCAAGAAGGCTAACTTTGCGGGTAGGGTAACGCTAGAACCTAGTTGGCGGGACATTCCTCTAGGATCGGCGCTCATTCCCACGTTTCTGGTGTCGATTCAAACATCAGAAACAGCCATGGGCGGCATTACCCGATGCACGGTATTACATCTCACTCCCCTAAATACATTTTAAAAAATGTTGGCAAGTTAGGTGTGTGTGTGATATTTGATGCATATAACACAAAATAATGTAAATATTCGTAACAGATATAAAATTTTACACTGCTTCAAGCGACACAAATGGAATATCCTACATCAATCCTTCTAGTGAAGTATAGATCAGGACATGTGAACCCGAAAACATCAGATGGCATTATATCGATGTAATAATCGATAATTAGATCGATGTAGGGACACATCAAACGGGCAATTTGATGCATTATAACACAAAATAATGTAAATATTCGTAACAGATATAAAATTTTACACTGCTTCAAGCGACACAAATGACACGGGGCATGTACCCGAAAACATCACCGCCTTCAAACGGGCAAGTCAATAGGGGAACACATTTAGAAAGCTGTGGCGCTCATAACCACTGACAATTATAACTGCTTCTAAGACACTAATTGTTGCACTCGTACACATCGTAATTATTATTATTTTTATAAAGTCTCAGTTGGACTAATTTTGCTGATTTGTAACTGTAACTAGATAAGTCTTTTTAGGGTAGGTACATCTTTTGGATGTAGCCCTATTCAAGTTCAAAATTTGAAACAATGGTTAAGATTTTAGAATTGGATCACGAATAGTCCTACAAAAAAAAAAAAAAAAAGAAAGAGATTCGTAAAACATTCAGCTAGCAGAACCAAGTAAGCTGAAGTTATTGGTCGACTAGTAGCTTACAAGTTGGAAACATGATCGTGTGTGGAGAATAATCAGATATGTGTGGAAAGAAGCAGAATCTGAATCAATTTTTCTGTGGGGTATTCCAATTACACAATGTCGCATTATTAAAATTATACAGTCGGACTATGTGACTGTGAATGGTGATCCAGAAAACGGTATGACAGAAGAATGTCACGTTTTAGTGTTGTATCGAATGCGAGTTAAATGTTCAAATTTGTAATTTATTTCGGAATCGATATCAAATGTGATTTATTTAACTCTCATCAAACCCTTAATCATCTGGTGTTAGAAGAATAGTTTTCTTGAAAGAGAACAGTGTATTAGATTTGAAGAAATAATATATATAACAAATAGGAAGAACTATCAGAAAGAAAGAGTTCGTCACTAGTGTTCTGTTTTGACGGTAAAATGAAGGAAGTAAACAATGGCGACAATTTTAGATATGGAGGACTGATAGTTCTAACGTCTTCTGAGAATAGTAGCCTCTGTGAGTAGTAGAATAGTAGAATTTGGCGTCCACAACTACTGGAAATTTAACCGTATCAAAACCACTAATGAGTGAATTCATATATTTTGCTTAGTTGCACTTATTTGCTTTTGGATAAGAACAAGTTGGAAGTTCATGTGTTACTCATTGTCCAGCATCTCAGAAGAAATAATCGTGGTAGTGAATGAAGAAGTACTAGTATCATTATGCTCATCATTGCAATGGAGTTTTGCTGTCTGGAATTTCAATCACCAGTTTCGCACTATGCAAATTGAATTATTATTTGAAAATACTAGGAAAAACTCAAACAGTGCAATAAATAAACAGTAGCTGTTCAAGTATATTTGGAAGGAAAATCCTAAGAGAATTTTTCACATCTTCACCAGCTGCACAAACTGAAAAATTGAGTAGGTTGCGCACTTCTTTACTAACGGTTTATTCTCACCGTAACCGGAAAAAATATTTTCTTTCCCGTGGAAACGGCTGTGTGGTGGAAACGGTTACAGGAAGACACGCAAAAAGAAAAACTAAACTAATGAAAACACTACGAAACAAACTCCGACGTTTTCACTCAAAGTTTACACAATGTTTTCTCCCCTTTAGCGGTGACAGTGTTTCAACTGGTAGTTTTTAAACATTGTGAGCTCCACAGGTTAGGGAAACGGGGGTTGGAAAGGTCACTACCATGTGAATAATAAAAGTACCTACTTCCTTTCCTCGGCGTCGTAATTTTTCCTGTTATTCCACGCCCCACTCCTCTTGTCCTTTAGAGAGGATTTTCACCGGCTTCGATAAGCCGTCTGGGGATCGACAGGTGTTTTTCCGGGCGGGTCGCGACGGAAAACTGCGTCCCTAACAAGCAGTTTTCCCCTATGGGGGACGGAGAGGAGGAACGTAATGAGCAACAGTCAAACAAGCTGGGTTTTTTTTCTCGACAGTGGGAAAACGCGCGGAGGGGTCGTCGAGGATTTCGAAAGGGGTTGTTCAGCATGTGTGCTGAATAACTAGAGACAAAATCGAAATAACACCTGGCAACCGAATCAGCTACGCTCGGGAAAGCCATCGGTTTCAATTAACTTTTTATAGAAAACTGACAGCACTCACTTCGCTTGATCTTTCGAGATCTAACAAATTTGTTAAAAATCCTGGCGGGATCGCTTTTAGTGACAACTAGTCCCTAGATCAAGAACCTGTTTCTATTTTTCATTTTTTACTGCACCTAAAAATGTTTATGGCTGCCTAAATATGTTACAAAAGAAATAACGATGTTTTCAAGATGGAACCTTTCTACAATTCCCTTTAAATTCTTCGGAAAGTCGCCATCGAGTGTCAGGAATCTGCTCTCGTCATGTGACGAAACGAAGCTGCAGCATCCCTATTTTGGAGGACATACGCCCGAAATATTTCCACCAGGACCACGTGCTCCACCACCATTCACGCTTTCAAATTTGAAGATGTCCTATCCATGAGTTGGGAGGGCATTCGCGGTGAGTTCTCGCATTCAACATTCATAAAAAAAAACCTATCGAAATAATAACCACTTGACTGGAAAGTCACTAATTCTTCAAAATTATTATTACACTCTCCTTATAAACGATAAACTTAAATTCTCCTCTTAAATACCATCAGGCCATACACTGATATTGTTTGCTTACAGATGTTTCCTTTTTCTCAATTAAATAATTTTTGAAATTGAATCATATCTGTACCATTTATTCATCTGTACCTTTCAGCTCCGGATAGGCAAGTGTGCCCCCACGCTCTGATCCTTTTTTGTTGCATATTTCTATTGAATTTTAATTTAATTTATGGTAGAAATAAGAGAATTTCACAATATACAGTTATCTTTGTAACATGGATTCGGTCTCAGAATGATCTGAAGCAATTTGTATTCGGTTTTTTTTCTCAAGTTTGGGTTGTCACACATCCCCCTGGATTAATTCTAATGGGCGACAATTGACGAATCCTTGTTTCAGGGAGAAATCCTAAAAACGAGAGCGTTCTCATGAAGGAATAGTAGAGATATGAATAGTTGCAGAACTGATGGTCTGACTCTCAAGCCACACCTAAGTTCCCTTCCAATCCTTCAACACGCCCAAACAAGAATCCTCACTCATTCATCAGTGCCGAACAATTCGAATGTCCTAGACAGCAATGTAGAAGATGCCGTGCACCACTCCCGAAAGAAAAGGTTTTTCATTTTCATTTGTCATTTTCGGTAGACGTTTCACATCTAACTAGCAAAATTATCTGTCTTAACTCGCAATGTCTTTTAAAATGACCTTTTTTCACTGTATTCTAAAAGAATTGTATTATGGTTTGGTATTCTAAGCCCATTCATATGTCCAATGATTCATATGTCCTTGTATTCGTTTGCGTGAAATTCGAAATGAAGAGAGTTCATCACTCGCAGGAGGGACCTTTTTTCCGAGGTTCTTTTTACAATACTCCGTCTACTCTTATTTCAACTGAAAACCCCTCCTCTCGCCTTCTCTGCTGGTTTTCCCTCAACCCCCTCCCTCCCTCCAATTTTCTTCCCACCCCTTCGCCAACCGTCACTTTTCCCTCCACCCCCACGCCCAGCCCTTAGGTTTTCTCCCCGTCGTATTTAGGTCTTTCCTGCTCCTGACAAATGAGGTGTCTCAGTCCTTCCACCCCATTTTTCTCCTCCGAAGCCACTTTCTCCACTTCTTTCTCATCACCCGCTCTCCCTCTTCCTCTTCCTCTTCATCAGGTCCGTCGCTCTTCTCATTCACAGCGGGTGCCCGATCCTAATTTGAAACTCTCCCAGCCTCCACATTCTCAGGTACACGCCATAATTTCCCCGCCCGTTCTGAAGACTTCTTTATGATACCCCTCTCCCTCTTCAACCTTCACCCTCTTTTTTTCCTTGAAAATGTTCCAAAAATCCTCACAATCTTCCTCATCCACCACACGTCCCTTTCCACCCACACGTCCCATTTTTCAACCTTTCCCAAAAAATGAAGGGCAGCGACATGAAAAAAAGAAATTTCAGGGACCTCTTCATCAACAAAACCTTCTTCTCGTTTCTGTGCAGTGCAATATGAACGTTTCTAGAACAATTTTTTCCGAACTCTTGCAGAGAAATATTACCCTAAAATGAGGTAACGTGAACATTTCAGCAAGAAATTAATACAAGAGGACTGACGGTTTTAAATGATTTAAAGCTTTGCAAAATGGTACGAGTGTTCAGAAATTTCCAAAGTTCACCAATATTAATTAAATTAAATAAATTATAACAAAACCTGAAATCACATTCTTGTACAATTTATACTGTATGAAACTTTTGACGAAATTATGAGCTCATACTTGTCAGCAATGTGTGAGTTTTCTGAGTAAATATCATGAACAATGTTATATCTACTCTTTATGGAAAGCCATTTACTTTCTCGCCTATTCGAGCAAGCGCAGAGATTGCACACTAATCGCAATCGACTCAGCACCAAATCCTACTTCAAAAACAATTCTGGCTGTTTTTGAAAAAAAAATAAATGAATAAATTGGACGGTTGTAACTGTTTTTATCGGGTGGCAATCAAACTTATCATTTCGTTTCCCTTGAAATATTGAATTTTATCTTGGCAGTCATCCACTGGACGTGCAGCCTACTTACGTACACATACAGCAAATCGCCGAAATGCAGGGTTCTCTATCCCATTTTAGAAGTAGTGAGGCCATCTGAATATTCCACTGATTCCATCCATCCAATTTTACTCTAACTGATTTACTCTTACTCGTTGATGAAAATCATTAAAAGTTAAAGAACACCCCGAAATGAAGTCCCATATCCGACCTCGGATCCAAATGGGAAGCAATTTGCCAACTTCGTTTTTTTTTTTTCTTTCAATAATGAAAACTTTATTGTCAAAAAATAGACATAGCAGTTGCTCGAAACAATTTGGGGTACAGTAGGTGAAGGACCTAATTAACCTGTCACTTGAAGAGAGGTGGGCAATCCAATGTTTTGGGTGCACTCTCATCGAAGAGTGGAGGTCGGTATAAGCAGACCTTAGTACGCAGTTCACCTCAGGGACGTCCAAGTCGGTATGTAGTGTGGAATTGCGGACGTACCAAGGTGCGTCCGTAATTAATCTTAGTACTCTCTTTTGAGTTGTCTGAATTCGCTTCAAATGAGTTTTTGCGGCAGCCCCTCAAATTCCACAAGAATACATCCACATGGGGCGAATTAATGAGAGGTAGATGAGACGCTTGGCTTCCAGACTAAGAGTGGATTTCCTCCCCAGAAGGCTTTTTAGGGTGCTTATTCTGTGCCTTATTCTTCATACTAGCCGCTCTATATGCTACTTCCAAGTTAGCTTATCATCCAATGTCACACCCAGATATCTTACGGACTTCGTTGTCAACAAATATTTCATCTTCAGTACAATACATTGTTGTGGAAAACATACGTACCTACATATCATCAAGAGGTAACTTATACAAACACAGACGATCAACTATGATTGTGTTTTGAGTACATTTTATTTTCCGCCTTCATTTGAACGAGGGCCGAAATTAACATGCACCCATTATGGAGAAGACACAGGGACTAGGCAAAGCATTGCAATGCTTCACATTTATATAAAAGCAGAGTAGCGCAGTGGAAGCGTGCTGGGCCCATAACCCAGAGGATCGTAACCACGCTCTGCTACCATGTAATACTTGAAAGGAATTGTTATATCAACTCTACCTTTACTTGATTACGATTTCTTGATAATATTTCCTTTTTTCACCTTATTAATTACTAAGGTTATTTTATATAGGTCCAAAGGTTCAAAAAATAATTATTCGCAAGGTTTTGGTAATAGATATAGTTATTCATTCAATAATTGTATTTATTGCTCCAAGAATAACTACGGGGCTCCTATTAACTACGATGTGGAAAAGGCTCTGGTATTCCTTCAATATTTTTATTTTTATAAAATGACACCGCAGGTGGTATTAGGTAAGGAGTTCGGTTAATAGGATGAATCTGGGATATTAATATCAATTTGATTTGAGTTCAATGATAAATTGGAAAACGGTTACCTTGTCGAGGTGGCGGCGTTCTGGATCAAAGTGAAGGGAAGGCGTCACTGTAGTTTCGCCGGTTCGTTATCTCTCCTTCCCCCCCAGTCACTCCTCGCCTCTCCTCTCGCGATTGTTCCGTTGATAGCCGACAGGTGGTGTGAGCTATCACACACCTTTCTAATCCATAGCTTTATATGATTTCGGTAATAGATCTTGTGGTACATTATTAAATTTGATATAATTCATACCTAAAGGTTCGCTTTGAGCAAAGATGGATGTATTTTATGGAAGATCGATGCCTGCGGGAAATGGTAATATTCCTAAACAACCAGAAGAAATCAGCAGAGTACGATTGGGTGACAAGACTAGGAACCTGTGCTGCTTCCCCTACCAGGGTTTCCGGGGTGGAATGGGATACAAACTCTCCAAGTGCAGAAAATGCTGTCTGAGACTTTTTGTCGAACGCACACTAAACTTTGAGTACATACAAGCGTTCATATCGAACATACCTGGATTATGGTGGAAGCCAGAAATACCTATAGGTTTGCTGGAGGAAGAAGGGAGGGAGAACAGGGAATTACTCACCTGGGACTAGCAACACACGCAACCTTATGCGTAAGATTAAGTTCTATCATGAACGACCTAAGTTTGAAATTGCAAATTGGTCTGTTAGTGAGCTCGGGTTAGTTGCTCTCTTTATAATCCGGCTAGGTCTCACTACCTCGCCCGCTTTGTTACACACTTCGATAAGATCATGAACATCAGGGAGTCGTAAGCGATGAGGACAATGAGAAAACTAAAACGCTCTACCAGTACACTCTAAGATCACAGTTGCTACGGGCGTGTGCACTTAAATGGTGACCAGGCAATCAAACAGGTAAGCTTTTAGGTCTGACACGGAGTGAATGGATGGCCTGACAGTTGGCTTTCAATGCAACTCTATAGCTGCCAGCCCACACTCACTACCAACGCCTATGAATTTTCCCACCCATTTTACAATAAGGGTTTCAATCATGGGAACCCAACATTTTCACTTTATTCGATGTATCGATCGAACTGCACAAGTTCAAGTGTACGCCAAACTGCATTCTACTACACAAGTGGAACCGTAGGAACCATGACCCGAAACATTAACAAGGAAGACAGATTATTCGCAATAAAGAAAGCAGGAAGAAGGTGATCCTACTGATAAAATATTTCCGAAATGAACATTTGATTCTCCGACCACGTTCCGACAAGAAACGTGAAAGAAAGTTTGGCAACATGATTCTTTGGACATTTTCAAGTCATTCCGTTCTCACAGATGTGGTAATATTACCCCAAGCCTCACTTGCGTAGCTCTGTCCGGCTATCGCTTTTAGTTCCTAGGAGGGGATAACTCGACCCAGGCAGCTCTCGTAAGGTGGAATGGCCTTCATTTGATGTTTGTTCTGTCGATTGGTGTTAGCAATTTTCAGGAGCTAGTTATACCTTACACGCAAAACACCTGAGGAGCTAATATTCCCTTATTTTACCAGTATCCGTATTTTTTTTTATTTATTAATTAATTTTGTTACACGGAAATGAGAATTTCGTACATGAATCTTTTCTTGCAAATCTCCATCTGTAAATCTTTTTCTTTCTGAATACCTACTTCAAACACAAAAACCCGAAACACATGAAACATTAACTTTCAGTAGGTCAGCACATAAATTTTAATTCCTGTAATCACTTTCCGATTGGGGTTTCTAGACCTATCACTAGCCTCCTTCCATGTTGACAGGTATCATTTTTCGAGTCTTCTAGCTCTGATGATTATTGTTTCAGTTGGGTATTATTACCTCATCCGTGAGGGAAGGAAAAGACATTTTTGTTGCAGGTTGTTATACTCGTTCTTGCCTTCAATGTGGAGGGGGGAATACTTCCTCATCACTTTTCATGAAGATTTCAAGTGAGAATTGGCATTCGCGGGGGGGTGTTTGGAGCTAGAAATATCCCTAAAGGAATTGGTTAAAACTTCATCCTGGTGAGGATTGACGTTGCAACAGAACCCATCACACAAAAAACACACCTCCAGGAAACCCACCCTGGGACATCCCGAAGTGAGTAAAGTGTGAAGGAAAATTTGTTCAATCTGGATCCATGCATGAGCGGTTAACACACCTCGCTTCTGAGTCGGACGAGCGGTGTTGTAATCGTGTGTGAAGCGCAAATCTCGAATTTGCTGGTGAAATATGTACACGAAAATTGGCCTCGGGCGTCAACGTTCATGCTCCCGGCAGCACTGTCCTATAACTTATGTGATCCTCTCGTCCAATTACCCTCAGTTTTCCAAACTCTTCCTTTTCCTTATACTGTCTACATTTTCTGGAAGACATTTCAAGCCACTGAATATAGTTTTCATCAAATTCCCAGCAAATATTTTCAGTGAAATAAGAGAAGACAAACTTGCGAATATCCCATCTTATTTCCACCTCATGACTAAACTTTTCTAACGAACATAAAACAAACCTTTAACTGGATCGATCATAATTAGAAACCATTACATGGGTTTCAGTTACCTAACGTAATTATATTCTGTGGATGCTAACATTGAAAAACTTGTGACAAACGAAGGTGAAAGTTATGTTTTTTAAACAACCTTATGGAGGCGACTCGGAATAAGCGAGGTGAATTAAACCCGGGGAAAATGGTTCGATATGCCTTGCGAATCGCATGATCGATTTGAGTGTGCTCGAGTGTTCCGCATTTCGTTACAAATGCAATACTTTTTCGCATCCCCTCTGCAAAGTTTTCTAAAACGCGATAGGACCTCAGTTTATTAGTTCTGAGGGATACAGGGGAGGGACTGCTCTCGTGTACTGAGTCTGTCATTTCCGATTCGCCGCTCGGGCGCTCGGGGCGCTTGCTTCCAATTTCCTACCCCTTTCTCGCGCCCTATCGAGGAAAAAAAATCGCGAGATCAATCCTGTCAAGATCTCGGGAGAAGGGCGTTTCGCTTCGAACCTCCGTGTTTTTATAGAGAAAAATAAAGGTAAACATCCATCGCGTACGACACGGTTGCCTTTTTGGATGGATATACGGCGATCCGCGTAGTGTATATCCTTCTCTGGATATCGCCATATTTCAAGAATATCGTTCGTGTTCCAGCGATAAACGGGAGATAAAACTCATAAAGTTGATGGGATTTATAGTCGAATTGCCTTCCCTGCGTACCAATGTATCAAAATAAACCAAATTGTACGATGGTAAGAGAAGAGAGGTACAAAGTTTCCTGCTGTCAATCTGGGATATATTTTTATGAGCAGTTTGATTCTGATTTTGATGGATTTAGAGAACTTGATGACAAGCTTAGCGGAATCGCTAAATGTTCCATTTTAACCATATTACTTTCTAAATGGGATGAGGGAAGGAAGGGTGGTAAGAACTTATGTTTGCCAAGGTTTGATTGGGGTTGCTCATGGTCTTCCTTAATAGCGCGACCGCAGAGAATAATATACTGTATTATCTATGCACACCTGATATACCGTTGGTTTACGGTGGTATCATTATTCTAACTATTTTTCTAAATTAGGATTGCGATGATTTTTTAAAAACTGTTCAAATCTCAATTAGTAAAAGTCTATCATCTTCAGGAAGCAATTTTTCATAGGACAGCTTATTGAAGGTCAGCGATGAAATTTACCCAAACTTGACAGGTGCCTAACAAAAAAACGCTACCTAGTCATGATGTGATTGTAAACCGAAAGGTAAACTCATCGGAAAACATGGAAGCCCAAGAATTCAAAGACAATTTTTCATCTGAAAATATTAAAATATTACACCTTTTAGGAAGAAGCTGCCTACATTGGCAATGTATAACAGGCTACACGGTCATCGGTTATTATTCAATTGAAGAATGTAACATGTAAAAGTAAAGTAAAGTAAAGAAAACAAGGAATTTCACGTTAGATTTTAGTCCAACTACCCGGAGGTGTCGCGGACGTCGCCAGCCGTCCTCTAGAGAGGATCGGAACTAGGTCTGACGATTTCGCTCGTGGCTTCCCATTGCCTCACGCCCCTGGGTTGGGAGCGATTTGGATTCACGTGGTATCGAGATCAGAGGTGAACTGTCTAATGACAGGACTGGATTTTGGCCCTAATCATTGGTGCCTGCCGGATTCGAACCGGGCTAATCAGTACTCCCACTGAAAGTAAACTGCCAAAGGACTGATGCCCTAGCTCGCTCGGACAACCTGTCCCCCTAATGTAACATGTATAATGATGTAAATAAACTATCTATCTATCTATAAAGCGAAACTGCATTTCAGAGGCTTTCAGCGTTGGTCGTTGATTTGAATGAATGAAATTATAGTTTATTTCTGATACGTAACATGAATATGGAATACAAGAAATTAGAAATATAGTTTCCCTAATGTATAAACCTGTGAGGAAAACGAGTTGGTACCTTGCTGAACATTAATATTAAATAAAAATTAAATGAAGTAAATAAATAATAGTAGGCACTATTATGACGAAGACGACTGCTACAAAATTAAAAAGTCCATTTCACTGATGATCCTGTACACGCAAGTACTACTTTTTTAGAGTGCTATTTACTTTTCTAGGATGATTTATTGATTCAGATTTAACAACTGTAGGAAAATTATTGAAAACTCTTATCCCAGTGGAGAAATATGTATGCAAAGAGGCAGTTGTCACAACTTTGTCATTTCAAGTTTTCAGGAGTGTAGATTCCAAATCGTCAATGATTTGCTCCGTACGCTAAAACGTTTTAGAAACGGTGTGAAAAATCCGTTCTTTCTCAGACTGACTAGGAGACTAGTTGGTCCTAACTTCTAACCATCTCGATCGCCTCACACCCATAGATGGTATGAGGCAAAACTGGTCAAAAACCGTAATTTCTGAACCTACAAGTGATTGAACGAACTTTACAATTTTGAGTTGGTGGGGTATGGTGTGACCATTTTTCAAATGCGAATAAAGTTGTTGGATGGTTATTGATGTGTAGGTTTCGCCCATACAACGTAGGCTTCTTCAGCTAGTTTTTTCTTAACTTTTATATAAAACTGTCTTTATAGTATTGTATTTCTTATGACTTCTGATTTATTTGCATCGTCGTCGACATGATCATCTAAATTGTTTATATATGCTACCACAGTCATCAGTCTTGCATGCTTTACATTAACATTGCAGCTCAAATCATTCATTGAAGTACCTTGCTAACACCCCTTCATTCAACTGTTCCAGGGCAAAAACTGTTTTTGTTCGATGTTAGTTTTCTTGAAGTCTCTTTGGTCGGTTGTATTGTTTATTAGTTATATCACATTATATGTTAGTTAGTTTGACTAGGATAATTTTTGATTACTGTTTCTTTAGTTGTTATTTTTGAAATTTGCAAGAGTATGAAACACGTTTTTTGGAGGTGGAGGATCCTCGAATGGGCGAAACGAACACATCAATAAAAATATGATGAAAAACTGAAGAGCTCCAACAACTTTACAATGATACGACCAATCACCAAGATTATGAAGGTGAAACTGTCTGTATCCATCACAGTGTATCTTTCGGTGTATTGGTAGCTCCTTGTATCTATCTTGATTTCTAACATTTTCTTCCAATTTTCATCAACTTTTCAGGAGAAAACCCGTTTTTCTAATGAGTTTTTATTCCAAAAATTAAATAATCTAATACATGGATGCGAAAGTGTTAAGTCCATGAAGCGACACTTTCTCTCTTCGTACCCTCCTGATCTTGCTCAAATTTAAATGGTATTTGGGAAGGACGGCTCATTCATCTCTGCAGAATACTCGTCAGGGGGAACATTTTTATGATACTTTTGTCCGTTGAGTGCTTGTGCTTAATTCCTGCATGACTAAGATTATTTGAAACATTTCATTGAAATTTATACTTATATTACTTAGAGGAACCCAACTTGGCAGACGTTATTACAAGAGTTCTACCAGTTTAAGTTTTTGTGTTTCCCATGGAAACAGAGGGAAAGATGGAAAACCAACCTTTTGTTGTAATAGACTAAACATTTGATATTAAAATCTCTCCAGTTTCAACTTTACCTCGATTATTACGATTATGTACCGTCCAACTGTAGGGATTACAGTGTTTCAGTCAAAAGCAGAAATCCAATTAACCGTAAACCCTTCCTCTGCTGTCCTGTCTACCATATTGTCTACTCCATCTTTCTCCGAAGAGAGAGAAGGAAAAAAAGGTCCTTGGATTCCCGGAGAACCCTTTTCGCCGGTAAGAGGCCCTGGAGTTGTTGGAGTAATTGAAAAAGTCCTCCCAGATCTGTCTTTTCTCTTTAGGTACTTTCCGTTCCGCCGTCTCCGCGCCCCTCATGCGACCTGCTGAAGTAGCTCAGACCGCTAGTTGTAGTTCATCGATTGCTTTCCAAACTGCGGTGACCGGGTTTTCCCTTGTTAGACACGGTGCGAATAGCTGGAGGTATTCTTCTACAACGAATAATAACTTAGAGAAAGAGGCTGAATCAATTCTTTCGTGAAACTAAAACATCGTGCATTCCATATACAAGGTCAGTACGAAAAACGTCACTAAAAAACGCTTCTGTTTCCCGTTTTAAGATGAGTAGAATCCAAAAATGTTGAAGATATAATGAAAATGAAATTATATGAAATGTTGGTGATAATAAAAACCAGCAATAACAAACAAGGAGCTGATAAACGTTTTTCGATTCGTATAGTTCAACTAGACAAGAACGGCTCCTTTCGGACTATATTTTGAGAAAAACTTGACTGTTCGGCATACCCTCTGGACCACCTCATGGAATATGATTGATTTGTTTATTAAGACTGCCCAACCTTCTTGGCAATCTTAGTAAAGTCCCCTTCTTACCTTTCAAAGCCCACTCCCCTTGGTGGCCTTTGTACAGTCCCCTTTAGACTCTTGGGAGCCTTTAGACTACTCACTCCCTTGGGTAGTCGCTTACATCCGCCTCCTTACTAAAGAGAAACTTTATACTTCCCACCCCCCTTGGTGGACTGTATGACATCAATGCGTTCCGGTAACCGAGTAGTTAGTCCATGGCAAAAGCGTATTCCATGTTAAAATCATTCTGTCCACCGTCCGGAGCTTTTCTATGAAACATTTGCAACTTCGCTTAAAAAACGCTGCAAACTCTTTCACTGGGGTTTATTATTCAATGATTAATGATTTTAATTTCTTCTAAGCTTTGGAGTGTGCGTGTTTCACAGGTGATGGAGCTGTTATTTAATTTCAGGAGATATGCATACAGCACTTAAATCGGTTCTCAACCAAAATACCCATTTGGATTGATCAGTTGATCATATTCGTGTGCCTCCTGAAATTCAATAATCGCTATATCACCTGTGAAACACGAACACTCCAAAGCTTAGTAGAAATTCAAATCATGAATCATTGAATATTAAACCCCAGTGAAAGAATTTGCAGCGTTTTCAAGAGCAATTACAATGGAATGATATTCTATTTGAAAATTTTAAATTTCGTAAGACGGAGCATGCATATCAGAATGCTTCAACCCCTGTATCGGCTATAAACCAATTTAGGAGTTCACTGTAGTATCCACTTTCACTACATCACTAGGTTGCTGCGATAAAAAAAAAAAAAAAAAAAAAAAAAAAATTCTTGTGTTTGTTTTTATTGTAGTTACGGACCTGGGGAGGGCTCTTTCGATTCCCCATGGAATGTTCTTAAAAAAAAAATCCAAATTTAGACCGCCTTGACTTTTTATTGAGGTTTTTAAGGATTTTACAAAACTTTGACAACCCTTAAAGGGCACTTTAAATTAAGTGTGAGTGCTGGCTAAAGAATTGGGGCGTTTTCGGACCAATATTGATTTTTCCTGAAAATTTAAGATTTTTTGCTCCAGCCGTTTGGGAGAAATCGTGCGTACGGCGTACAGCGGACGGACGGAAAAATGTTTATAGCAGATTTGGATTCTACACCCTTTGAAACGTAAACCATGAAATTTTCGGGGGGGGGTTAGAATTTTTTTTCAAGAGCGATTAAAATGGTTCATTATTGAATAATAAACCAAAATCATATTAGGGGTCAAGTTGGAACTGATTCCTTGATATGAAGTTTTTAAAATCATAAGGGGTGTAAGCTAAGTGCAGAAATATAATTAAATTGGAATTTTGATAATAATTATTCTCAAAATAATCAATTTTGAACGAGCCCAGTCGGGCGCTCTCTCTACAGCAGTGTTTCGCATAGTAGGCGATAAAATAGAGCAACGGAGTTGGGATAAAATAGAGCTGTTTTTTTGGCAGTTAGACAGGCATCAGTACACACAGGCATAGTCTATTACAAATATTACTTGCTCAAAATAATAAAACAAAATCGGACAGTTCTCGGATGGAGCTTTATTGAGTGATATAATGGAGTGAAAAAGGATGCCGGTAAACTTTATTCTCTATGAACTAGAAGTCACACGCTGTAAATGATTTTTGAGGTTGTCAAATATGATGAACATTTTTGGATTACCAATATTATTTGAAGCCATTCTAGATATTTGACAATTCAGAAAGATAATTGAATATCACTTCAAATCTTAATGAGCCATATAGTTTACCATTAAAGATAGTTGACAAATTAGCACCATATCTAAAGCAAAAGGTTAAACTAAAAAAATATGATTTGTGCAACGATGTATTTCCGATGATGCGCCTTACGAACGAAAGTGCGAATCTTAAAGGTGGAAATCATAGAATGGAAACGACGTTGATAGCAAAAATTCTCATGACCGAACGTCGAGCTTTGTTGAATCAGCAGCCCGATTCGTTACGGTTTTACGAATGCAAAGAGGATTTGTGATTTCACCCGACCAGGGATGATAGATATCAATATAAGCTCATCGGTGTCGAAAGTACAGAGCCAGTGATACAAAGAAGCTGAAATATCAAGTTGAAAAATCAACATACATGGCCGTAATCCTAGGTTTAGGATTGATATGTTGTTCTATATTTGAGTTATTAAGCGAAAGCTTAGCTCAGGTTAGTTGCAAGGAAATACGGATGAAATCATGAACCGGAAAATATGAAAAAGGATACGAATAATCAGAATTAACCACGTATTTCGACAATTTCACAAAAATACTCACTAAAGTGGTCAATTTCCTCAAAATTAAAACAGGTCTTTGTAAATTGAACTTGAATTTGCCAAATTGAGCACAAATTTGAGCGGAATTCAACTTTTCTTAACCACAATTATAGTGAAATTCTTCTTTGTTTACCAATTCCGCTAAAATTCTCCTGTTTTTGTAGATCTCGTAAAAATTAAGCATTTTATTAATACATTTGTATTTTAGATCGTACTGTAGAAAAATTACAAAAAAAGTAAATATTAGAATAATTTCTTAAAAATATCGATTTCGGGAAAAAAGAAAAAATGTGAATTTTATCGTAATTTAGAATAAACATATCTATTTAGTAACCATGCATGCATTGCAAAGATGTTCCTAACCCCAGTTTTAGTGTGATCGCAGGAATAAACAGTTTTTTAAATTATTATTACTGGATAAAACTCCTAATTTAGAAAAGGACGAAATTCGGCAGAGAACTGTAGTGGGTACGAGGGGCTTGAATGGATCGGCCATCACCCCCTCCATACCGCTTCCCGACACCAAATACAAAATTTCCTAGTTTTAGTGCACAAGAATGGGGATCAAAAAAAAAAAAACCGTACTTAAAAATACAATGTATTCTAGTTTTATGTCATAAAACTGAATATTTTTGTACGTCTGAATGTATTTACCTACGATTGTTGGTACCCATGCATGTTTGTATGTTACCAATGTATATCTTACCACCAGAATCGATTTTGACAGGACCGGTGTTAAAAAGATCAGCGAGTCCCATTAGAACTTGGGAATTTTGAAATCGATTTCTCGAAGAGGGGGAGGGGTGGTTGCCGATTCATTCAGTCCATCTTCTTACTTACTAAAACACTGAACTAATTTCCGTGTTCGTAGTTTAATTAGGACTTGGATTCGTTTTAAAAATGTTTACAACTTATGAATCCCAATATGTTTAGTCACACAGTTGTTCTCAACAACAACTTAAATTGATTATTTGGAAGCACATAACCTTATAGTGCCGAGCAGTTCCATCAGAAACTGTGAGGGACTCAACTTTCCTCCGAACAATTCGGAATTAGCGTCATAAGCTCAATTTCGAGCCTGCGGGAAAATTGCACGGTGGAGGAGGCTTTGCCGTCGTAACGGCAGCTTCTCCCTTCCTTGTAATCGCACCGAAAACCGGAGAAACACGAACGCTCCCGTCGCTAATTCTCGTTTTAAGCGTCGGCGGAAGAGGAAAGCGCGAAAGAAACCGCTCTGAAGGCTTCTCATTGCACTCCTCTCGGCGCTCGTATCTCGCGACGCTCAGGAAGAAAAATGAAAATCGCGAGTCTCGAAGGAGAACGCCGCCTATAACAGCCACCCTGGAGCTCCACGGTCTCCTGGCGAAAAGAGCCCCATGAAAAGCGAAGAAGCCGTGACGCCCCAGCCAATTTGGTTTTACCTTACAAACGCATTAACCTTTCCACTCTCTTTTACTGCCTCGTTGCATCGCAGGAATTTCAGTTTTCTCCCTGCGCCTTCCCTTCTTTCCTCTATGTGCGCCTATTTTCCGCGCTAATTCCAGTTTTCTCTTCCAGTGCCTGGTTGCCGTTTAAAACCTAATTTCCCCGCCGTTAAAATTTCCTCCGTAGCCGAAAGGGGCCGTTTTTTTCCTCTTCGGATGATCTTGGTCTGATTAATATTTTCCCATTAAATTAAAACAATCTTCGACGCGGTTTACTGTTACGGCGGTTACTGGGTAGGAGCAGGCGCACCTGGGGAGATTGGGTGCAGCGTAGTAGCAATTAGTCGAAGAGGTGGGCGGGTAGGGTTCAATTAATTACCGGTCTCAGGATTTAACGCATCTTTTGCTTATTGGTCTAACTAAACCGATTTCCTTTAATAACGGACAGCTGTTTCTGTTGGAGGTTGATAGTGGAATTGGATTCTCTTGCTTGGTGAAGACAACATTTCTCGTCATTACTCATTTACATTACGCGGAAACATTTCGTTTACGGTTGCAAAAGTAACAGAACCCTGAGAAGAGTTGGATATTTCCCGGAAACAAGGTATTTCCCTCTTCCGGATACTTGTTTCGAATGCTGTAAATTGATTGCCTACTGGTTAAATATCTTTCCAGCCGATGCAACCAATGTCGTTTCTAATCTTTATTTATTCACAAAAATCACATCTCCCAATGTGAATCTTGTAAAATTTGTAAGAGGTGGGCGACAAAATTTAAACAAGATATTTCCCCTCAAACTTAATCAAGTTGAATACATTTGGTCTTTCCTTTACTATTCAGATCATTCTCTATATTACACACTGTATTATGTTTAAGTTGGTAAGTAGGGACCAACTAACTTCTACTGCAACAAATTTGAGGCCATTCCCTATTGGGAAGAAGAAATACGATTACTCTCAAACAGGATTAGTATGCTCTGTACATCGATCAATTTGGGATTAGCAGTTCAAAGAAACAAACAAAAAACGAAACAATGAACCAAAATCAATGATAATAGCTTCCAGAAAACGGCGAACAATCCATTCGGTAGTTCTTTCCAAAGTGCGACGAAAAATGTAAGGTATAGAAAGGTGTAAAAAGGAAAGTAATTGTGAAAAACAATATTGAATATTAGCATGAAATCAAAACATTTTCCACAATTAGCATGAAAAACTGACACAGCATGGGTACTTATGATGAAAGTGATAAGGAAACACCTTGGAGGCCATCGAATTATTATATTCTTAATCGTATTACATTTCAAAAAATCGACGAATTAATTTGTTCTCTGGATATGTAAATCAAATTATGTGTATTATATGACTCAGATATCATGATTCCCAAAAAGTTTTTAATCAATCCGTCGTGGTCGAAAAAAAGGAATAAAACAATACTTTCCTAACAAAAGTCTAGGTATTATTGTGTCAACAAGATTCTTCTTCGCTCTTATCCTGAAGAATAAATTTTCCACAACTCAGCAGCTTCTTATCCTGAAAATTGTATTCCTCAGTTAATACCTAAGTTGAAGTTACCGACCAATTAATTATAACGAAGTTATTGAGGAACGAGGCTGCGATAAAAAATAAAGAAGGAAAAGTATGGGTTAGGAAATACAAATAGGTATATATTCTATTGATTTTCCCACTTCCATTACGGGATGAACTAGGGACAAGAATTAATTTATTGATAACACTATGACATCAATAAAATTAATACTCCCCGAGCAAGGCATGCAACTCTCCTTCTCAATATTCAGCTCAACTCCAAATTAAATTGAAAACTGACCATGAACTTCAGCGCTATATAAAACGCTGCAAATTCCTTCATTGGGCTTTTTAATCAATGATTCATGATTTAAACTCTTACTGAGCTTTGGAGTGTGCGTGTTCCACAGGTGATAGAGCGATTATTGCATTTCAGGAGATATGCATAGAGCACTTAAATTAGTTCTCAACCAAAATACCTATTTGGATTGATCAGTTAATCATATTTGTGTGCCTCCTGAATAATAGACCCCAGTGAAAGAATTTGCAGCGTTTTTTTCAAGAGCGATTGCAATGGAAAAATATCTTATTCTAAATTTCAAATTTCGTAAGACGTAGCATGCATATCAGAATGCTTCAACCCGTGTATCGGCTATAAACCCTTTTAGGAGTTCACTACAGTATCCACATTCACTACATCACTAGGTTACTGCTATCAAAACAAAAAAACAAAAACAAAAATACTGTGTTTGTTTTAATAAACCAATATAACGCGAATGTTGGCACCATAAATCGGGCCATAGATCGGGAATGGTTTGAGCTACGGACCTGGGGAGAGGCTCATTCGATTCCTCATGGAAAGTTCTTCAAAAATAGTCCAAATTTAGGCCACCTTGACTTTTTTTTGAGGTTTTCAGGGATTTTACAAAACTTTGACAACCGTTGAAGGGCACTTTAAATTAAGTGAGAGAGCTGGCTAAAGAATTCGGGCGTTGTCGGATCAATATTGATTTTTTCCTGAAAATTTCCGATTTTTGGCTCCAGCCGTTTGGGAGAAATCGTGAGTACGGCGTACGGCGGACGGATGGAAAAATTTGTATTGCAGATTTGGATTCTACACCCTTTGAAACGTAAACCATGAAATTTTCAGTGGATGTTAGAATATTTAGAATTCAAGAGCGATTACAACGGTTTATTATTGAATAATAAACCAAAATCATTAGAAAAAAAGCGGTTTTGCGATATGTTTTATACATGCACAGCCCTCCTGAATTATCAGTAAGATGGTAATAAAATGTTTGTATCTTAGACCTATTGAATGTTAGATATTGTACATATTGGATACAGTTTTAGTGATACCTTGTTGCCTAAAGCTGAATGAATTACATTACGGTACTATATAATAGTAATAATATGAATGCTGTAAATTTTAGAGACAACAAAATAACCTCATATTGTGCGAGTGAAGCAACTTCTTGGCATGTTCAATCTCCAGAACTCCGTTGAGGCGGTAGATCGATAATAAAATACCGTCCATGTTGTCCCGCGGGGAAGAAGATACTTGAAGAGTAGGTAGGCAGGTACCTTTCTCAAGTACGGAACGAAAAGATACCCCTCCCGTCGCTCCCACCTACAAACCCACCTCTACCGCCCTGGCACTCATACTTGAAGACAAACACTTGACCGCTCTGCTTCCACCTTACCATCGCACAACTTTACCGCCCAAGGACGTCGACCTCAATGTTCGAAACCGTCTTAACATAAACTTGACGATCCGCTGACCAAGTTACTAATAGTCCAAAACTTACATCTCGGCCCCGCTTCCATTAAATTACAGCGTGATACGCCGTTTCAGGGAGTTTATCATTAAAACTACACTCAATTTACTAGTTACTTTGAATGTCTGAAAACTTGCTCGGTATAAACCTTGAAGAGTACTTAACCCTGAATCGTATAGGCTTAGTAAGACTCGAATCCATCAAAAATTAAAGTAGCTAAGTGGTTTGGAACGGCACCGGCCTCGACGGGGATGGAGGATACATCCAAAATCAGCCTAGTTTTCAAACGTTAGAAACTTCCACGTTCAAGAATTTTTGTATGTGTATTAATGTGTATTAATTTGCAGTTTTTTTAAAAGTATTCGAAGCAACCCATTTACACTCCAATGTGAAGCTAATCTTCATGTACAGACGCCTCTGAAGACACCTCTTGCCTTTCAATTTGATGAAAAATAAGCTCTTCGAGGAATCGAAGCTTGTTTTGCGAGAAGTTTGCGAGGAAACTTCGCTGAGTCGCTCAGGTTAATTCGAGGTTGAGCGATCGAGATAAAATCGAGGGAGCACGATAATTCCATCTCATAGCGGATTCCCCTGAATAGGTTCCTTGGAAGTTAGTTATTGAGCGCCAGAGACTCCGACAACCTACCAACTCGGGTAGCTAACTTCATTCGACCCGAATTATTCATGCATCCTTATTTTATCAAAATTCGTCATGCATACCTACCCCAGCTGCTCTAGACCTTAATGGAACACGTGTCGGTAACTCTAACGGAACCTAAAAATTTGTTTTGAGAACTTTTGACTCTAATATTACCAGCTAGAAAGTAGGATACTTTTATGGAATGATAAAATACAATCTGTCAGTCAGTGAACATCATTCCTGGTCAAAACCTGGAAAATTATTCATTTGGAAGGGTTGGATGAACTCTTTGTTCAGATCCTTGTTAAACAAGATTCTAATCTGCGATCTCCCACTAGATCGGTGGGAGATAAAATATATTCTGGTGGGTCCAGATAAAATTTTCTCAGCCCCAAAGGTTTGAGTGAATGGGCAATTAACTTTGATAACGTGTTCATTAAAGTTTCATGTTTTGACTATTGCATCCATTCTGCATATCAACAAATCAACTTACTTTTAAGTAAGTGACAAGTAAGTGGTCAGCCATTGAAGCTTTGTTACCTTACTCGAGTACGAAGAAGTTGTACAGTTCAAATGATGTTTTACGGAAAAGGTACGATAATTTGGTACGAAATTGGATGACGAGGTTGGTAAAATTGTTGCTATGTTTGTAGGATGCCATCTTTCTCCTGTCTTCCCTCAGAAGACGTTAATTTGAACCATTTCAAGGTACACATAATTTTTTGGGCCGTTACGTTTGACATGGGGTGGTAGGGCTCAACTTATTCTATGTAATCCTCCTCGAGCTATACTGTAAATAAACCATTCCATGACTTAGTTTCTTCACTTCTCTCACTGATTCAAAAAACAATGTGACAATGAACCACCGCAGCTGGACTTCTTCCACCAAGTAACTGCTGTGCACTCAACCTGCAGCTTCACCTCAAAATTAATCTGAAAAAATTGCAAATTAAAAAACGCTGCAAAGTCTTCCACTGGGGTTTATTATTCATTTGGCTTGCATTCATGATTCGAATTTCTACTAAGTTTTGGAGTGTGCGTGTTTCACAGGCAAACATCAAGCTGGTGGGCTCATTTGATTCATTGAAGGGATTGTTATCAACAAAGAACATACAAACATTAGTATTATGTTGCAAGTTTTCAATATTCCGTTTTTTTTTTTTTTTTTTTTTTTTTTTCAAATTTCAGCCTTTTGATTTCACCCTTTTAGGATCAATTTACGGCATTCGTTCATCAACTGTGATCCAGTAGTTTCGCAGAAAAACTCTTGGACGTTTATATGATGGGAGTGATACCTAATAAATTTCATTTATAATATAAGTAAGCACTATAAATAATAGGTATGGTTATAAAAACAATAAAAAATGTAATTTATGAGACATCAACAAATACTAATTGAATAATAATGTCAAACCAATGACTCAGAGTAGCTCAAAAACTTCAACCATCTCCTCAACCCCTCAGTTACCTAGCTTACACGTATACACTATGCCAATTGATGTTTTATTCGTACTGAAAAGGCTTCTTGAATGAAGTAGATATTGAGGGTGTGTCGAACCAGATCCTCGTGGTGGTAGGTACGGTCATGTTAAAGTAAGCGCTATAGCAATGACGAGATGGAACGTACTAGAAACCGGAAAGATGAGCTATTCGTCACAAAACTAAATCGTAACTGTGGGTCGAAATTCACTAGGTCCCTCCAGATATCAACAAAACCAATTCAATGGACAATAATGGATTTTCATGAGCCTGTATTCACACAGTCTCTTTGGCGAAAGAGCGTTGACTGTTTTCAAACTCGTGAGTACTCTTGGAGTTTAGGAAATCACTATCCTCATTCTGAATGTGAACGAGGTGTTACTTAAATTTTGATTGAGTCCATAGTAGCGAATGATTATTCGGATGTTTAATGTTTATTCCTTTCAACTACCTTGCTATAGTTTAATTAAATGTGATTGTATCCGATCGTCCGACCCTTGTTAGCCCCGTATCATTCTAAGATAAAAATAAATGGCTTCCTCCCTGAGAGTGGATTCTTGTGAGCGAAAACATGAGGATACTTACCTGCTGCCTGAGCTTCAACTCAACCCGATCGAGGTTCAATTCCAAATAACGACGCTGGCGTAAAGCAATACGATTCAGTCGAAAACCTCTTACGGCATTTTCCGAGCTCCTTTCGTTCTGGATGAGCTAACCTTGGAAACATACAACTGATGTGAATACGTCTGCTAAGTTGGGTGGGCAGGATTGCTTCCTCACATAATGTCTCGTGGGCGGAATGGAACGGAATTAGTTGAAAAACGAAGTACCAGCCAGTGATTTAATGCAAAGTATAAGAGTACTGCAATGTTTACATGTCATGTGTACGCATATTAATAGAGCTATGGTTCATGTTTGCGCATCCGGGCGCCCTACAAACAATCCATTGCCCTCCAACATCTTTGTGATACAGGAGCTTACCGACGTAATTCCCCGGAAATTTCGTCAAAATAAGTCCACTAGTGTCGATTTCACACCAATATCACACAATTATATAGGTAGTTATTGTGAAGTTATATTATTGTTATTCGGTCTCCATGTTATTATTATAGTAAATGTATCGCGGTTCCCACACCTACTTTTTACCAATTCATTATTACTCGAAATATAAGTTCACGGTTCGTTTCAAAGTTAACACAAGTCTCGTTCTTTCAATACCACTCGCCACAACAAGTTGGCGACGAGGATAAACATTTGAATACAACGCGGAAATCGAGGTAAAACCGTCTCACTTACTCTACTATTAGCCTCACGATTTCGAACAGACACACAGTATGCCAATTCCAATAATCATGGACAAAGATCAATTTGAAGCTTTTATGAGGGCCATAACCAGTGCACTAGCAGTCAGACCAGCTCCAGCTCCTCAGATCTCACCTTTTGAAAACTTTGAAGTCAAGAATGATAAATTTTCTTCTTATTTAGAGCGTTTTGGAATCTACTGTGTTCTCAAGAATATCACTGATGACGCAAAGAACGCTCAGCTTTTGTGTTCTTCGATTGGGAAGGACCATTATAATAACCTAGCCGCACTCCTTGGTCCTGACGCACCTATTAAGGACATAGCATTCCCAGACCTAGTTGAACATTTTAAAACTATGCTTTCTCCACTAGTCTCCACAGTAGTCGCTCAACATTATTCTCTCAGCGTCACCCAGCAATCCCTGACCTTACGCTGCCACTGTACATATCTGACGGATGAGGGATCCATCAGTTCTCTTTAGTAAATCACATCAAAATTTGTAGCTTTCCATTCTGTTAGGGAAGAAGAATCCACTGATGGGTTAACAAATACATCTATATGATGTTTGTCACTAATGGTTAACTGACCATAACTTTCCACCCTGCTGGGAAAGTAAAAAGGGGCTCAATCAATCTGTGTATATATATATTGGAAAATTACATAGATAGATTAGATACTGGAAAAGGTCTGGACTGTGGAAAGCCACAGAACCCCTCTTTGCACAACCTGTTTATGAAGGAGTATCTCCTTACTTGGTGACTTGTCACCTACGTAGCAATTGAAATGTGCCATTAAGGAGATAGTTATCGTCCTGTCTTTACCTGCACCTTTCGGGTGCTATTGAAGGGTTAAAGATGGTACCAACATGCATATAAATTTTTAGTGTCTGATTTTTTCCGGACATTACCAACGAAAATATTTCCACAATGAAACGGAACAATAAACATATGACCCAAAATATCTGGTTTGTTTACTCAAATTACAATTCAAAGTCCTTTATCAGGTTTTCCTATTAAAAAATACTCGTACTTGGGAGAAAATGTTGAAATTAAAAAAATTTGTTAGTATGCTCAGTGGAATATTATTAAAAATAATTATCCAAATACTCTATGATAGCTGACCACTTCTGTGCACAAAAAGTGCTCAAATTTCAAATATTTCAACATCAATATGAGTAAAAAAACAAAATTTCGTTCATATGAGTTGCTACACGATTGTAAATTGATTATTTCTTCCAACTTTTTCTTAAATACCTATTCGTACTTCGTACAAAGGAATATTTAAACTCCTGATATTTGAAGGACGGTTCGAACTATTGATGTTTTGTAGGTCTCTTTTGATTTTTTCTCAAGCGGTAATTTGACCAATCAATTGTTATGAATCTTCAGTAGAGCCTCAAAGTTCGGGGTCTGAAACTTGATCGATTTTTGCTCGTTGACGAACTTCGACTGGGGAATTGAAATGTGAAACTGCTATTTTTTTCTACGCAACGCATTTACTCTTTTGAACTTTATTTTTGATATACGTACGAAAAAATATACTACATGTGTAGGTAGATGCGAGGGTGAAACAAATTATCAGTGTGTTTAGTATCTCTACTGCAGCTTGAAAAAGCGGAACGAAGTTGAACTTGCGATGGGATCACCCTTGTAAGAGGCTTTAACTTGGGATATTATCCGGATTTGTATCTCCAGAGAGGGGAAAAAACGGAAGAAGGAACCGGAAACCGGATTAAGGAAGAATGGAAGAACGGGGAAGGATCGCGATAAAATAGAAGAACAACAGAAAGAGGTTGGGAAAGAACCTGTAAAGATGGTCTAATGTCTCAGGGAGAGCAAATAAACATTGGGACAAGGCCTGAGGGTGCAGGTGGGCATTAAAGGAGGTAAAACCTGAGGGTTGAGCCTCCTCCAGCCAGTAAGGGTATTTACAAGGGGGAATGCGATTGGAGGGAAAGGCGGCGATAGGGTGAGCAGGTGTAAGTGAAACTGCGTCGAAAAGAGGGGCGCGAAGAACAGGGTAAAAAATACGGAAGGCGTAAGGGTGTACGGTGGAGATTCCCTATCCGTAAAGTTGCCGTTGCTCTGCTGGGCTTCGGAGAGGTATCGCCGGACCTGTGTATTTGAAAAGGCCGGTAGGCGCCGGCGTTACTGCGGGAGATGGAGGTGTACCGGAGGGAGTCGGCTGAGAAACTTTCTCAATTCTCTTCCAACACCGAATGAGAGGAGAATGAAAAGGCGGAACTCCGCCTCAATATGGGAGAAAGGAGCGCCGTAAACAGAGACCTATCAGCATTTTCTTGGACGGCCCATCGCAAGTGCAGCTTTTTTTGTTACTTTTCGTACTCTGCCAGAAGGGTCGAAAGAAAACAATACTATATACCTTAAAAGGAGAGCTGCAAATTATTACATTAAGCGATAAAGTACGGCACGAAGGACTCAAATTCAAATTGAGAAAATGGTTACAATCATGTTATTCACGGATATTAGCTTCTCACTTATCTGATCGATACTTCCGTATTAGACAAGAGGATGCCTACTCTGATTTGCAAGAGATTAAAGCTGGAGTTCTTCAAGGCAGTGTGCTAGGGCCAGTATTATACCTTATATATACTTGTGACTTACCAGAAATAGAACAAAATACAACAGCTACATTTGCTGATGACACTGCAGTATTGGCAGTTGCAGAAGATACTGTTGAATCCGTTTCTAAGCTCAAACAAATCTTTAGTAAAAATCCACGGATGGGCGAAGAAGTGGAAAATAAATATGAACGAGGCAAAGTCTATACATAAAAACGTTAAATACATACCTGTTATACTGGACGGAAAGACCATCCCTTACTCTAACCAAGCAAAGTACCTTGGGATGACGCTTGATGCCAAATTGAAATGGAAAGAGTACGTCAAAAAAAACCGGAAGGAGGAGGACTGGCTTATGGGCAGACACTCGCAGCTGTCAACGTCTAATAAGCTTATGTTGTACGAGCAGGTCCTAAAAACTGTGTGGACCTATGGTGTGCAGCTGTGGGGCTGCACTGCCAATAGCAACATCAAGATTGTACAAACATTCCAGAACCAAGTATTGAGGAACATCGTCGATGCACCTTGGTACATTCGGAACGACAACCTTCATAATGATTTGATGATCGAGAGTGTTGCTGCCACAATACGAAAATTCGCCGTTAAATACTCGGAACGGCTAAAGGTCCACGTCAACGCAGAGGCCGTCCATCTCTTAGACGATGACAACTTTTTTCGAAGACTAAAAAGAAGAAAGCCGTTCGAACTGACTTGACGTATAAAGACTTATCGCGAGTGAAGTGCGAACAAACTATTATTATTATTAGAACAAAAGGAACTCCTGTTATGTACAAGAGGACTGAATATTAAATTATGATACTAGAAATAAGTTACTAATAAGTTGTTAAAACTGACTTGATTGTAATTAAAATAAATAAAAAAAAATTAAGGATAATTCATTCAGTATTTTTATATCTGTTCCGTACAGATCATTGGTTTGAAGATAATACACCCCCATGAAAGAAAAGAAAACAAGTTTCTGCACTGTGTGTGAGACCATATATGCGATATGCCATATACTCGTTGGTTCAGGGGCATTCAATGTTGTTTGGGATTTCTCCTACGTGGGAAAATTATGATCAGGGACGTACAGATGATAATTATGTTATTATGTGGCATAAGTGACATACAGTTTTAACATTATTTTAAAAAATCAAAGCTCGTTGAGAGAAAACGAAAATCCAAAGATCAAGACCGAGTTCATTCCAATAACCATTCAAGATCTGCGTTCAAAGCAGAACGCCGTTGGATCGGAGTTCAGGGTTGAATTGCCTTGATGCAATCCATTTGGCAGACGACTCCCTCAAACAGTTGAACCACGATTTTCGATCAAAGTGTTGGTGGAAGCGGCCTTAAGTAATGGTTGACATGACGTTTGCCCGAGTTTTATGAGCACCGAGCCGCTGGAACCTCGTTAGATATTGCATTGTTTATTATTTCTTCGTCTTGATCACCAATGTTCATTACCGACTAATAAAACTCAACGGGAAAATAATCAGTTCGAATAATGGGGATAAAATGAGGGAGAAACGTTTTAAGAAAACGTTGATTGATTGGGTTCAACTCGAGAGGCGCTCGAAAAATTACGCCGAGCGAACTGCTAGAGGCATAGATTACTGGGGGCAAGATAAATGGTTTTCAGCGACAGCCTCCAATAGCTTGCAGCCTCCTAAGCTCGATTGTCACTCGGAGTTGAGAGAAATTTGAAAAAAAAAAAAAAGACGAAGAAAAAAGGAGGTTGAGGAAGAAACGGCATATTTCGACGAGATACAAGGATGGTTCTGGAGCCTCTCGTCGTAGATTAAAGTTTCAATTCCGCTAATCGCTCCGACTGGGTTGCGAGAATTGTGATTGTGTGGAGATCATTGATCTTCCTCCTGAGAGGACGGGAAAAACTTGCTCCGGCCAATTAGTCGTGGATCCTTCTTTGTGACTAATGGCCGACCCCGATCAGGCTTCGGAGTCTTTTGAAAAGCAAAAACGGGGTTTCTATACTTTTTACTATATATATTTTTTTATTGATATCTTTGTACTGGGAAGCGATGGTCGAGGGGAAGAAAAAATTATAATTGTACGCAGGAGTTGGTTAAGCGATTGTTTTTCCTTAAAATGAAAACCCTGGAATCACCGTTGTCGTTAGTTGTTTTGTGATTTTACTTCACGATATTCCAGTGATCGACCATTTATGATGAATGTGATAGAAAACAGGCGCAATCACCTAATTTGATATCAATAAAGTTGGAGGAATGAAGAAACAGAAAAAGAAGAATGAGTTCTCTAGAAATAATACTGTTTACATTCATAAGGTGAAGAAAATGAATGAGCAACACAGCGTTGGAAATCCATCTGCCAGAAATGGGGCCGTTTTTGGGTCAAAATAAATTAGAAAACGAATGGGGGGAGAATTACAATGTTAACAATTACTTAATCTACGGTGAAATTAATGTCATTCGGAAATCTTCTAAAATTTCATTAATCTAAAGTCTAGACTTCAAAGGTGGGGTGTCGGACACTCCAATACGCGCACAGGAATGTCTATTGCGAATGCCCGATTCGTTGCATTACTTGTAATAGTAGGTTTGTTTGAACAGTAAGTTCTGGACCTACTACGAATAAAACTAGGTTTGTTCTGGGTTAAAGACGAAGGGGAAACTGTTCACGGAGTCCACGCGGTCCATTAGGGTTCCGAAAAGTTCAGAACTGATGACATTGTCATCCGAACCTTCGATCGAAAATCCTTCTCATTCCGTTTCAGGAGATATTAGAAATTCAGAGGACACAAAACAAAAAAACAATTACACAAACAGATGCATGAAATCATTGATTGATTGAATAACGATAAAGCTGAATCGACAAGAATAGAAGCTTAAAATTCCACCAGCACGGGAAAAGTAGGGGGGTTGTGCGTAAATAGTTTCCAGCCCATGAGCGGGATCAGAAGTTTCGGCAAAGCCTGGAATACTCGAAGTTGAGTCAGTGAGAGTTACAGAAACTAGAGTGGTGAGAGAGTACAAGGTGTTGTGGAAGGTACGATAAGTAAAGTGGAGTAAGGATAGGAGTTGGCGTAGAAGTATGATAAGGTTGTGTATGAGTTGGAGGTGACGTAACAGCAGAAGTCGGTTTAGGAATAGAAGGCGTCAGAGGTATCTGGACCTTGGATAAGAACTGAGGAACGACAGTGTTTCTGTTAAAGCTATTAAAACCAGTTCGACTACTTAAAGGATCTCTTCTGCTCCTCCCGGCCTGAGAAGATGTTTAAATCTGCAAAGCCACCTAGAAACGTGAACGAAGAGTAGGTGGTGGTTTAGATATTGCAGGAAGCAATGTTGTTGGACTAGGGTTTTATAAAAGGTATGGAAATTATTGTGGTGCAGAAGTAGACGGTGATGAGGAAGACGCAGGGTGTGCTTAGGATGGGGATTAGGGGATGGAGATATTGGAAGTAGAATGGAGCAGGAGTATAAGATGGTGAGGTAAAGGAGGTATCAGAAGTATCCTGGATGAGAACTGAGGAACGACAGGGTTTCTGTTAAGGCTATTGAAACCAGTTCGACTACTTAAAGGATCTCTTCTGATCTCCCCAGTCTCTGAAGAGCACCCCTTGCCTGAGAGGTCGGATTAAAGGCATCGTCAGTATTGTGGTGTACAAGTAGACGACCATGTAGACGTATAGGATGTAGAGTGGGGTAGGATGAGGACGTGGGGAAAGAGATCCTGGAAGTAGAGTGGAGTAGGAGTAGGGAGTATTTAGGAGATACATGAAGTGACGTGGTGTAAGAGTTTAAGGTGGTGTGGGACTTAAGATGAGTATTGTGGTGTGAGGAAATGAGTTACAGAACTAAAAGGTGGTGTAGGAATAGGAGGTATCAGAAGTATCTGGACCTTGGATAAGAACTGAGGAACGACAGTGTTTCTGTTAAAGCTATTAAAACCAGTTCGACTACTTAAAGGATCTCTTCTGCTCCTCCCAGCCTGAGAAGCGGGTTAAATCTGCGAAGCCACCGCGAAAAGGGATTACCAGTAGGAGGAGGCGGAAAGGGCGGTTTAATACTGAAAACTCAGTGTAAAGGCTGGTGGAGGGGTTAGGCTCAGGAGAAGCGTCTGGCTTGAGAGTAAAGGAGAAAGTAAAGCGGTAGGAAAGGGGTGAAGGGAGGAGTTTTCCCTTGTACTTTCCTCCCTTATCAAGGGGGGTGCTCCCTTAATCCCCGGGACCGCACTTGAAGTGGCAGCTCCGTCTCCTAACAACGTCGTTGCCACCCCCGTCTTCCGCCGTAATTGAATGTTGTTTCTGACCTGGGGCAGGACTTTTGCCCCGGATTGCGAATCACCGGATTCGTCCCCTCGCTCAGTTTGACAACTCCGCTCCCCCATTCCCAACTTGACGTCCCGAAAATCCGGGGAATTCGGGTTAAACCCTAAGTCGGTTTCATTGCCGGCACCCGTTCAGGGCCCCTTCATGACAACGGCCTTGGCCAATAATTTCTCTAAATGGTGTGTAACAAAGTTCCGTTAACTGTACCTATGCAATTTCTAATGCAAAGGGGAAATAACATGTAAGGATTACGCAGTAACTTATAATGGACAATTAAATCGATAACTAAAGTAAAACGATCATTTCTAGCTTTTTCCTATCCATTAAATATATACAAATTTGTATATTACATTGATTTTGTTGAGCGTTCAGAGTTTGGACTAACGCATAACAATGTTCAGTTAATGGCAAGAGCTCTGTAATAGTGGCTAATGGTTAGGCAAACAGAAGCGGATCGCCACCCCCGACTATGATTTGAGCGATTGCTATTGTGGTAGCGACGGAGAGAAGAGATAACCTGCGATTGGGCCTCCCCAATTATCATTATACATTACAAAACAATCATATTTTAGTATCACGTTGCTAGTGAAAATTGGTATCAAATTAACAACGTTATTTCGAGTGAGCCAAGTCACATTTGGTTCTAACCATCACACACCATTTTTTTAAAGTTGAAATTCAGTAGAAGTCGGATATTTAAATTAATTTATTTTAAATCCACACCTAGCCCAATCTGGCTTGATACGTAACGGAAAATGACTAATGGCAGTTACTAAGGTACCTAACAAAGATCAAAACCCAAGTTTCCATCTTAACAGCCCTCTTACGAGTCAGGCCTATGCTTCACTACAAAGTGTTCCCAACTTCAGTTTGAATTCACGGCAAAAAAATTGACTTGGAGCGACCATTAAATGAGGATTTACTGGGTAAAAAACAATAAACAGGGTGGGAGTTGAAGATAGCAAGATATGAGCAGATTAAGAAGAGTAAAGAACCAGTTTTGCTATCAATAAGCTTCATGTGGAAAGAACGAGTTTTGTCGCTCAGCTGTTGGGGTGAAGGAAGAGTTTTGGATTTTGAGTTTTGTGATTTTCGAGGCTACTTTAACGCATGAAGGAGCAAGTTTTGTCACACATTGATTGAAGCATTCAGAAGGGGGACAATTTGTCCGAGCGAGGTAAGGCATCAGTCTTTTGGCTGTTCAATTTCAGTCGGAGTACTGATTAGCCCGGTTTGAATCCGGCAGGCACCAATAATAATTATTAGGGCCAAAATCCTATCAAGTTTTGTATATCTGTCCTGTCATTAGACAGCTCACCTCTGATCTCGATATCACGTGAATCCAAATCGCTCCCAACCCATGGGTGTGAGACAATGGGAAGCGACGATCGAAATCGTCAGGCCTAGTTCCGATCAATGGTCTACTGACTAACATATATCTGTGGTAATAACGCTGTGAGACTGATTATGTAAATGAGGACGCGCAGCTCAGGTTCTCGCAGAACTATAAAGGGTTATAGCTCTTATATTGACTCACCATCAACATCCATGAAAGAAAGTACATTATTCTTATCTTATATAGTATCTCACGTCCCCCATCCTGAGCTCTCTTAACGCGTTTCCTTCCCGCGTTCCCCTCCCACGTTCCACTCCCGCGTGACTTTTTTCGGCTAGTAAGCCCAAGGCTAAAGCATGTTCCATGCTAATAATCCACTATAATGTTACTCTATGAAATTTAATAACAGTCGATAACGCCTGATAAGGGTGAAATATTGCAAAAATCGAAATAAAGGATTAAAAATACGACAACTGGTCTGGTCAGTAAACCTAAACTCTATGTACATCAACCAAGTAAAGAAACCGTCATATTAGTATGCAGGGAGATCCTTTCAAGCGAGGATCGATCAACAGAGTTACGTCCCATTAGAATTGATCCGTGGCAGTGTTGAGAACCCAACCATGAGAGAAAAAAATAACGGAATACAAATCTTTTTCAGACAATTTTCCGAGCAGGAGCCCATTCAGGGGAATCCGCTTTGAGACGGAATTATCTTGCTCCCTGGATTTTTTCTCGATCGCTCAACCTCGAATCAGTCTTAGCGACTCCACGAAGTTTCCTTACAAATTTTTCGGACAACGAAGTTCGATTTCCTAAAGAATAGATTTAGAACGTGTTTAGATACGTTTGTACATGAAGAGGAGCTGTAGGTTATAGAGGGGAGTGTGAATAGAATAGAAGCTATAATGACAGAATTTAAAAGATAACTTCAAGCAGCCAAAGATGGGTTTATTATTTCTGTATTACAATTACCCTACTATGTTAATCAGTGATCTATGTATATTATTTGACTGCCGGTTAGTAAACCCAAACTCTGTTTGGACGTAGTCTATGGTACATTGTATAAACTATGCGTCTCTGGCCTCTGTATCTTGTGATTGCATTGCAGGTGCCATGGGAAGAGAACCTTTGATATTTCAGAAGAGTAGATCGATTGGGAACGACATTAGCGATTATGATCTTTCAACTGATTATTGTGTTCGCATACTGAGTGATTTCTGGATGCCGCAAGGACATTTTGATAGCTTTGTCTTGAATATAACTCCTTGAACAGCAACCTTTCATAACGCCAACGTACGAAACAAAAGCAGATACGGCGCAAGATACCTACAATGGTGCAATACAATGTATATGGATACGGCGTAAGATCAACGAATAGGACAACCGACTTTTGGATTCTGAGCTAATAACATTGAATTCTGTATAGGTGGGATTACACTTCATGTGGCTACATGCCTTGTATACATAGTGGATTTCGTCGGAAACTTATTATTTGAGAATTCTTACTGTTGACGTGAGCCCATGGAAGATATAAACGGTTGTACAGTTAACTGATGGAGGCTGTGTTTCAAATCAATGCGTACATGCTCAATCAACGAGTACAGAAATCAAAAATTCAATTAGTATTCGTCGATTCAGTGAACCAATCAAATAAACGCAGGTGTTATTGAATAAAACCTTAGGGCGCTTCTGACAGAGTTGAGGTTTCCCGGGTAGCCAAAAATATCACAAAATATGCTGCTTTGCCACTACTTAATTAGGAAAATGAAGTCATTTTGATAACTAGGATATAAAATCAATTTAACAAGGGTGTAAGAGCCGGCTAAAACGAAAGAGAAAACTGACTCCGGACTCTATTAACCAAAAACGGGAAAATTTTGTTTGGAGGGGAAGTGAACCAAATTTAGAGTGGGTAATCGTTGGGAGCAGAGATAGGGGGATAGGAGAAACCAATCAGGGACGGGATTACAACTACCCCAGGAAACCCTAGGGGGGACTACGAGTGACTGACCGTTTGCCAGAAAAAAGGGTGGCTTGGGAAAAACTAACGTCACAAAGCAGCTTGGGGAATTCGGAGTCCATGAAAGGCTTTAAATATTTTTACATATTAACGGGATTATTGAACAATGAGGTACCAAAAGAGGCGAGTATAGTCACCGTTACCTGCGGGCCTTGAATACGGGTCAAGTGTGGTTTTCAAGAGGTAATGACCCAAACACCGAAAAACTCTTTATGATCCAAAACCATTCCAGATACATCTGAACACTTACGAAACTGCAGATGTTATGTAGTCCTGGTTAGAAAAGGCAGTATAATTTTTTTAAATGATTTTCTGGCGTACGTGTTATATATGTATGAACGATGAGTATACCCCACCTATAGTAATGTCATATTGAAGTGGCAATTTTAGTAAGCTAAAATAAACTAGTTCTATTGAATTTTTTGGGAGTGTGTGCCTTACGGCGTAGAATGAAATTTATTAACTTTTAATTTGATAAATCAATCAAATGTATACATTTTTTTGTCGATAAATATTAATCCCAATAATAAATAAGTAAATAAGAAAAAGTAATGTTTTATAAAACAATTTCTGTACTTGAATAATAATTTTACATAGTTTCACATTCCGTTTCTCCTTTTTCTACAAATTGTTTTTTGAAATTTGATCTTGTGGATTTCTGAGAATTTTTCATATCCTCTCTAGCTCTCGTTGGATAATGTAAATAATGAAGTTTGGATAGTGAGCTGACAACGTTAAGCTCCATCTAGGAAGGATTCCACTTTGGACACTATATGTTAAAATTAAACATAAACGCCATACGTAATTATATTGTAATCGCCTTGTTGTACATACCTTAGCAGCGTGAAATACATTGACAGTTGAAATCCTACATGGTAGGGACAATATAATTTTGGTAAAGATTTTCTGGAATACATTTAATTTATTTGTAAGCGATGAGTACGCCTCACCAGAAGCAATTATATTGAAGAACAGATTTTAGCATTGTAGAATGAACAAATTTTATTGTAAATATTTTTTGGGGTTGTCTACCTTACGGTATGGAATACGTACTTGGATTTATTAAATTTACTGTCATGAGATAAACAATAAGGGGTAATAAATAAGTACGAGTAAATAAGAAAATGCTGCTCGAATGTTTAATTTCTAACTATCGAACTCGGAAAAATACATAATGCTATTTTTTCTCACATTCTTTTGGACAATTTAATTTCCTCTAATAAGACAGAGGTGATACATTAAGCGTTTAATTGTGTAATCACTTGAATTGGGATAGTGGATATTCCATTAGGTTGTATGTAGTGGCGTTCTGAGGGTATAAAAAGGGCGTCCAACTTTAATGGGTTAATTCGGTCAAAAGGACACGAGAAGGTTCACCGATTTCACCTATATACCGATCTGCATCTATTTTCTAAAAGCTGTAGACTTGGTAAGTAGGTGGTTTTGTTGAAGCCGTGAGGGACACGTCGCTAATGAACGTTGAATTATTGGATAGTCTGGAGTTAGAGGGAACTGCAGGACTACGTTGTAATGCAGACTGTTCACGAAAGCTTTATTATATTAATATCGTAGTTCAACATAATCACTCGCTCTCTACACTGTGTTTGAATGTGTTTTCTCTCATGTATCTAGCGTTCTTATTCAACGGTCCAACATTCAACATTGATCCACACAGGAACTATACCTCGAATCCAACGAAATCAAAATATGCAGTTTCAATAATTGTTTATTCCTAAAATGAGAAAGTGATTATTGTTACCGCAGTGCTCTTAAACGGGCTGTCAAGTTCAGGGACAAGATTTTCAAGATTGATTTTTGTTTGAAGGACAACTTGTTACATAGTAATCTAGTTGAAAGTCCCTTCCATTCTACAATTTCATTTTGAACAAAACATTTTTAGTTTACCATTTTGGTAAATCACGGTATTAGTTGCAAAAAATGTGTGTGAACTTTTAAATTGTATAACACCTATTAGTTAATAGTTAGTAGCTAACAAAATTAACTAGAAAAAATGGACGGAAATACTACTCGTAATATAGAACATAAATTTGTGCAGCTTCAGGTAAAAGAAACATATGTAACAGCCACCGACTTCAGGCCTTGGTAATGATTTGAAGCCTCACTCCGATTGGGAGAATCTAGGAATGGTTCCGTTTGTGGGACCATTCGTCTGTATATAGTGCCGAAACGTACGCTATTTTCCAGGCTTTAAGCTATGTTGAACGACAACCATCGAACCGACCCGGTAAGGTGGTCATACTTAGCGACTCTCTCAGCCTCTTAACCAGGTTTAAAAACATAAAACCCTGTAACCGCTTGAACATGCTGGAAGCGAGTGTACTCACCAGGATACACGCCTTGCGTACCCACGGTACCAACGTTATTTTCTACTGGGTGAGAGGACACTGAGGAGTACCTGGCAAAGAAAAGGCCGATCAGCTGTTGACAGTCGCCATTGCTCTCCCACATACCAGTCCAGAACGGATTTTCCCACATACTCACTTGAAAAGGCTTATAAAGATCGATACCGATAACATCTATCGAAGACAGCACTCAACGTACCCAAGCGGAAACAGATACAAAGAACTGTTCCCAAAAGCACCAGAAACGTTTCCATGGTTCCATAAAATAAAAGGCCTACATAGCAAAAAATTCTACAAAATAATCGCCCGCCTACGAACCGGCCATTGCAACACGCAACAATCCCTTTTCCAAAAAAACCTAGTCTGATCGCCCAACTTCCCTCACTGCCCATCCCAAGAAGAAACACTGGACCACATATTTCTCAAATGTTCCCACTACGAAGAACAAAGAGCAAACCTATTGGGTGAAATATGGACAAAAATAAAAATCGTAAATAGTATTGTGCGCGCAACTTACAAATCTAGGGGCTGTAGGAGATTCAGAAGAATCTTGGGTTCTGTAACCTTTTGTGCGTGCCGCACCAGAGCTACAAAATTGGTTGGAAACACTTCATAAGGGAAGTCTCACATCAAGCTTGGCGAATAGCCATACTAAAATCCAACAATTTCTTTTGGTGGAAAATTCATTTTAGTTATTTCAAAAATCCATTCATTTGGGTCGAAAACGTTGATTTCACGGTATAAACAAACGTTTTTTTTTCCTCTTTCAGACGTGATTTCCATTAAAAAGTTCCACGTGAAATTTTTGTTGTTGCTTACACCATAGGAAAGTTATCTGACAGGTAGGCAACTTATTGTGCGAGTTAAGAGTACACTTTCCACCTCCTTTTCGGCATCTTCAGGCATACCCCAGGGATCCCATATTGGTCCACTTATATTTATTCTTTCGATCGATAGTGTGTCTCAGATACTCAGTGGTGGTGTGAGGTGCCTCATTTTTGCTGACGACCTTAAACTCTACAGGCGGATCGATGAGGAGTCGGACTGTGATGCACTGCAGGAGTGTATTCGGAAGCTTGAGCGTTGGTGCGATTTCAATCACCTCTTTTTGAACAACTCCAAGTGCTCAGTCATGTCGTTCCATAGAACGCAGCACTTGGTGCACTATGAGTACAAGCTCGGCGGCATCCCACTCACCAGGTGTCACCAGATTATGGATCTAGGGGTGATTTTGGACGAGCAGCTAACCTTTGTGGAACACATCGACTGCATCACTAAAAAAGGAATGAAGGCCCTGGGTTTCCTAAAAGGAGTACTCGTGAATTTACAAATGTGCCAGTTCTAGTCCTTCTGTATAAGACACTAGTCTTGCCAGTACTCGAATATAATTCGATTTTATGGTCCCCTCACCATGAGGTTTACCGGGCACAGTTGGAACGGGTCCAGCGGAGCTTTGTTCGCTATATTGCGTTCAAGTCAGGTATCCCGGCGGCTGAGTTGAATTACACCTCTCTCCAGAGCATCCACAACATCCCGCTCCTCCAGCATCGTCGGCGATTGGCGGACATTGTTTTTCTCCATAAGCTCCTAAATGATAAAATTGACTGCCCTCGCTTATTGGAGCGTTTAGATTTCAAAGTGCCACGTCAGTCGTCCCGTTCGCGGGAACTTTTTCATGTCCCGTTCCACTACACGAGCTACCTACAAAATGCCCCCTTCACGAGAATCCCAAGGCTTGCAATGCTGTCCTAAATAACTCACCCACTCTTGACTTTTTCAACTCCTCATTGAACTCCACCAAAGAATGCACAACCAGCTTCCTCACATCTCAACACTAACATAGACATTTGATGATAACATATATATACATACATAAATGCAAATACTAATTCATAATAACTGAACTCTGTTTCTTGTCGCTGACAACTAAATATTTAATTCTGTAAATTGGGCTTGCCCGTCTCATGAATAAATAAATAAATAAATAAATAAATCTGACATTCTTCCTTTTTCCTGGAAATTTTGAGTTACAAAACCTGTTTATTATAAGGAAAGAAAATATAAAAAAAGTAGTTTTTTAATAAATTCTCAAAATTTTATCTTAGGGCTGATTAGTCACGTTTCAAGTTATGCTGAAATTTTTTTCATTTTACCTGAAGGAGATAGTAAGTTTAACGCTCTTTCCAGAGGTGTCCCCAAAATTGGTTTTAGAGAGTATTTTAAGGGATTTTTAGCCATTTCAGTCACATAAAGTCGGAAACTCAAAACAATTCCTAAATTTGAAATAACTCGGCAATGGAATATTGAAGGGTTGTATAGACGACTGAACCCCTGAACCGATTTTGAAACGCATTGCTCCATTGTGAACAGTAAGCTCCAGAAAAGTTTCGGATTGATACTAGATTTGGCACAACTTTCTTCATCGTGAAATCTGTCCTTATTGAAAAGTATCGTAGTTGTACAACTGTTGAAATTGAATTTGGAAGTAATTGGGAACAGCCAAAACTAACTTTCTGTCACGAATCAAACGATATCGAAACCAGTTCTGTGAGTTGAGAAATTCTAATGTCATTTATCGGTGGAGATTTTTAAAATTTATTTTTCATAATATCGTTTTGTCAAAATCGTTTTCCTAATTTTCTCTGAATCAACGGAAAACATTGGTTTCCCGGTTGATGGGTACGATCACCGTTGGCTTGGTTGCCACTAATCTCGCAATTACAACTTCGAGATGTTCAGAGAATATTTTCATAGTTTTTACGATTTTGAATAGGTTGATTTGAAGGTACCAACCAATTATTTGTTACACAGCCCCATGAGACCACGCTGCGGGATCGGGAGGAAGTCGCAGCACTTAAGCGAGAACTAACGCATGTGGGTTCTCGTGCAACGCACTGGTAACCGACTGGTGTATTAGTAAATTATTGACGTTCGACCCTCCACAAACCGCAATACTGGCACTTTCAATGGGTAAAACTGAGATCCTGCTATTTATGCGGATCGCTGTAAAGTGTAGAGATAGTAGCTGAATAGTAATGAATGCAATATGAATATGAATGAATGTTGAAGATAATGAATGTACCAAAAGAGATGGGACAGGATAACCAAGAGTTGTAAAGGGTTTTCGTATGTTTTCGCAAAAGGTTGGCGTGAGTTTGTCGCATTACCGCCATTCGCTCTGGCCCCTTGTAACTTTCTTATCGCGTCTGATTTCATTAGAGCCAATAAAGTAGGGCCGATAATCAAGTCGGCACCCTCAAAAGGCGCCGTTTTTCCTCTTCCGTGTGTTTCTATCTTTCTATTAGCGACTCCGCCGGTTTCTCCGTTAACTGCCTTTTCGCCACATTCCGTGGCGGAGCTGGGCGGTATCTCTCCCGCTAACGAGGGTGCCAGGGTAATGTTACCGACTCTACGAGCCCCTAACAAAACCGACGGGGCTCAAACCTGATTCAAATCTTTGCGAATTATTACGCAAGGGTTTATTATTTCTATATTAGCCAGATTCACCCAACACTAGCCGACACTACACTCTACGGGATCTGTCCTGAGTTAATCGCAAAGACGGCCTATGTGTACTCGCAACTTCATGAAACCCTTTCGGGATTTAATTCAAGCGAAGATCGTGGTTTGTAAAACGTTGATTCCCATTCAATGGTAGCTGACTGGAGATTTCATCCTAACCTGTGATATCTTCAACAAATTCAAGTGAAGGCAACTCTACTGGCACTCGAAATTCATACGTTACTTTTCTTTGGAATGCAGATTTCTGCTTATAAAGGATTTCTATTCCAGATGACTTGAAGTTCATCCCATGGAAGTCAGTTTTGGCGGTAATTAACGTTTTCAAACAAATGTTTATAGTTTTGGCAAAATGTCCATCTGTGGTATGACATATTACTTATGCCTTTTGACTCTCAAGAGCTCAAAACATTCGCCAGGGTCTGGAGTTTCCAAATAATTAAGGAGCACATGTTATCCAAGATTAAGGAAATACAGTCAGGTTAGACGACACGATTTTAGAAAAATCCAATCATGTGAAAACGGACGTGTCCCTGATCCTGATGAATTATGGATATGTGGCAGGTGCTGGACTGACACATTCTCCTGCTCAGTTACTGAAGGTACGATTCTCAATTAGAAACCTGATGTGATCAATGACCCTGAAGTGACGAGTAAGGGCAGCTAAAGAGACACTTACAACTCTAGATCTCAGGGACTCACGTTCTCCAAAAGGCAGGAAGATCATGCTCAAAATGTTCATTCTGGATTCACATTACCCAAATTATCTCACCGGCCTTATTCAGTTATCTCCTTCCCCATCATGGTCCTTGTCACCAGCTCTACCAAGTTACAACATGCCTTTATATCGCCTATAACTTTTATCTCCTTAACTCTCAATGACCGTCCGAACTCGATATCCAGACTATTCTCCAAGAGAATCGGGTCCAGTGATGAATTTTTCTCAGCACTTTGTCAAACCACCTGGTAGACTGAATTTGTGATATGGTTTTCAAATCTAGTATATGTTTACACGTATATATGAAGGGGCGTGCTTATGCTCACTCCATCAAAGTTCCAAGAATCCATGATGAGGGTTGTGATACCTGACAACGCCCGTACGAAGTGCTGTTCTATTGGAGCGATACAATGTCGTAGCTCTTGCTTTAATAAAAAACTGATTTTACATTGCTCTCACAGTTAATTTTGATGAGTTCTATCTAACACCTACGGACTAGGAAATCTAGTTTAAATTCCAAAAGAGCCAATTTTCGGGGGGAGGGGAAGTAAATATTTTTTGGATTTATCAGACCTATGGCCTGATTCACTCCCATTCATCTCAACTAATCTCTAATTATCCTCAATTATATTTGTCCAGTGGCTAAGCAAATCCAAAAACGCTGCAAATTCTTTCACTGGGGTTTATTATTCAATTGGCTTGCGTTCATGATTTGAATTTCTACTAAGCTTTGGAGTGTGCGTGTTTCACAGTTGATAGAGTGATTATTGAATTTCAGGAGGTACACAAATATGATCAACTGATCAATCCAAACTTGACTCCGCTTTGAAAATATGGTGGGCAAAAATAAATTCTGCCGTTTGAAATTGATCGACTAAAGAATATCAACTTGTGGTTCGTAGAATACAACGTGTAAACGTTTGAAGGCCGGAACCATAGCACTGAGCTTACTGAATTACAGTTCTGAGAAGATAGAAAAATATATTGTGTTCGACATAGATTCCTAGGGTAGTGTTTACTTATAATTCGATCATGTTCTTTCAGTTCGAAATAGCTAACATCGAGCGTCTTATGGGAAGAGGTCATATTTTTCGGTCCGCTGAAACTAACGTGAATTTCCGAGAACTTTCGACAACCACCCACGCGAACTACTCACACGATGAGGTCGGTACTTACTCCCACAAAATACACGATAAAATGTTCAGGTGAAGCGGGGACGGAGGTGGAGCTCTCGTTTGTTCATCGGAAGTGAGGCTAAAGCCAATATTTGCCTTCCTCTCTGGGAGCCAATGGGATTCAGTTTGATCTTTCAGTCTACGCCGCCTTCCGTCAACTCGCAGAATAGTAGCGCGATATAGATATATATATGTAAGAGTTGAAACGGGTCTCGACAAACTAATTAAGCAGAGTAGAAAGTTATACTAAACACATAATTAGTGCGTTCTCAACAAAATTAATGTCCACATGCAATTCTCCAACTGGTCTTCAAATGTAATTGAAACGGTCCGTGGCGAAGTAACTTTTACAAAATGAGCTACAGTAAGAATCTATCTAATTAATATGTGTCATCAACTACGAACACCAATATTAATTTTTGTCAAATGAACAGTGATAAATAATTCAATCAATATCGGAATTTTATGTTTCACATGAAAAGTATGAAATGACGTAAAACAGTAAAGGGAGGTAAAAATATTTTCAGAGTTACACTGTCATATATTACATTCGTGAAGTACTAAATTAGGTAACTTTTTCCAATTAATCCACCCTAAAATTTGTGGATTTCCAAAATTTTGAATCTTATTTATTTAAGCTTAATTTAACGAAATATATGTTCATTTCCCAGTGCAATTTCAGGCAAAAATTATTATTTAATTATTTTATTTAATATTTGATTAACTTTTTTCGAGTAGTTATCTGCTAACAAATTAAATTTCTCGTCTTAATTCAAAACGGATTTTCTGGGTGAATACATAGCCACGAAAATCCGAGAAATCTATGTACAAACGTTGAAATGAGCGGTGAACAGCTGACCTTCAGGAGGTGCCCTCTACTCGCAAGTGCTCACACTCACTCACATCCTTGTCGCCTTCTTTTCGAACCGTTTAGTGGTGCACATTTTGAGAGTTACAATTCCATTAAAATTTAGTTCCGCTTCCCGATCAATTTCTGTTCAATCTGCGAGTTACTGCCTTGTCGGCTCTCTTAGCGGATTTTCGAGTCCCCTTTGCATCACTCTTTTCCAACACGTGGAAGGTCCGTGTCGAACTTCGCGCTATATTTGATCTTTTTCTGTTCTTTATTTTAAGCATTTTTCAAATTGATTTATTGGATTTTGTGGGAAATGCTCTTTTTTCAGTCACGCTCATATCTTTTTCACTTGTGAAATCCTCATTAAGTGCATCGAATCCAAAGAAAATCGGTTTCAAACGAACCACTAACACTACAGTCTACTCTACTTTGACGTTAATTAAAATTCGCTAAAAAAAAATCTAATGAATAATTCATGTTAATGAGGAGATTAAATGGAGTGGTTGCCTCTTCCCATGGCTGAGGAATAGGCAACTACTCCAGGGGACACCTGGAAGCTGTGATGAATATGGATGTTTCTCTCACCCCGATTGTTTAAACCATTTTCTCCTAGCGAAACCTGGTGCCTTTTTGCGACTCCTCTGGGTGTTGCGGGCGATAATCGACTACTACGGAAAGGGGTCCTGCACCATTCTATCACCTCTCCCGTTGCAAAAAAATTATAAGCTCCTTTGGGCTCTTCTCTGATTGTCAAAAAAAAAAAAAAAAAAAAAAAAAGATAGGGGGGTGTACAAATGGATGTAAAGGCTCGCAGTTCGCAGGGTAGACTTTACAGTTAATTGTTGATTTAAAATATTTCAAATATACCGAGTATTTTGTCTACAAGAACACTGGCCCCAAGGAAAATGGAAAGGTCGGGCGCTGACTCCCTCCGCAGACATCTCAGTTTCGGACCCTTAAATGTCTTCCTCCTCGGTCTTCCATGTTTATGAGTGTGCTGAATTGAAATCTTTAAGGTCTTAAGGTACGATCGAAATTTTCAGGAAATTTGGAACCAATCTGCTCATTCAAGTTTGCTTTTCTCACTCGAAATTTAACGATGAATACGAATTAGCGTCGTATGATGAAGTTTGACATGTTGGAAACGGGGGAGTAGATTACTATTTTAGCGGATTTTCAAAGAAACTTCAAACATTTCATATGACCCCCCGGATTCCCGCTTTTGAAATATTGAAAATCTCTTCAAAATCCATTCAATTTCTCAAAAAAAGAATTCTGTTTTGATTCTCCGTATGCACAGATATTTCTGACCTTCCATGTCATCAACATTAATATTCATTTTAACAACCGAAAACATAAAATTTACAGCGGTTGCCCTACCAAATTTCCATCCTTCTGATTTGGAAAAATCTGGATATAAACTCAACGAGATGCCCTTCAGAAATATGCTAGGAACAGGGGGTAATCCATTAATGGGTCTTCTCTCGGAAATGGTCGGTTTGTGTCGGAAATCGGACATAAATTCCCCTTTTTCTAGGAAACAAATCCACTAATAACTAAAAGCAGTTCATTTTTGATTTCTACACGATCTTAAACGGGGAGAAATAGGTTGAACGCCTTCAACCCTCCACGAATTGAAAAAACTATTCTATCGACGTTGAATATATTGTATTTATAACCAATTATGAGTTATCTAGATATCTAGATTATTAAGTATTACAGTAAAATTCAAGTGTTGTAACTTGGAATTTATAATGCTGTAAACGAAGAGACTCACTCAGTTACTGAAGGATTGTAGCGCAATTCGATTCGCTTACCTGAAACAAATTTGAAAAAAAATTAATTAGGAATATATTGAATAACATGAAATATTAATCCAAGAACAAACAACCAGTAAAAGGAGAATAAGTATTTCCTTGATATATCATGCAACATTTGACTTTGCTTTACAATTGTCAGTAGAAACTGCAAGGGATTGCTTTGAATTTAGTTGCTAAGACGAGATGCATGTTTTATATTTAACAAGAAGACTGGAATGTATTGAACTAGATATTCCACGTACCAAATTGTGTGATATTTCTGCATCCCTTTTTTACTGACATATTAATTAATATTTATATACATAGTATAGATTAATATACATATATACGCCGCCTCTTTTGGTCTTGACAACAAGCATGAATACAAATGTTAATTCGTGGCTGGAGTAAGAAATTTATAGGAGAGGTAAAAAATAATGATGGAAAACTAAAACGATAAATTTTCTTACAACAAGAGTTGAGTGTTGGTATGCAAAATATATTTTCGGAATGATTCATTTGACTGACGATTAGGAAAGGAACTTGAAATGTATGCAATCATAATTGCTTCGCGATGATAAACATCAAACCGAGTAGAGATCTGGCTGATGTAGCACGCTAGCGAAACACGTCCAGAGTCGAGATCTACGCGGCCGCGGGCTTCTGCCTAATAAATTCCGCTGAGCTCCTGGTTGGGAAGCGTTATTTATTGAGTCAAAACACACAAGGTAGTGTGGCGGAAAAATACCTCTGCATAGCGTTTGAGAGTGGTTCGTTGTACCTGAGCGGAAAGGAGGAGCAGGAGAAGGAGTGGGAGTGAAAAAATGGGAAGGAGAAGGTGTGGAAGGTGAAGAAAGAGAGGACAGACGGGGGAAGTGTATGAAAGAAAGTAAGATACGGGAGAAAGTAAGGTAGAACAGGAGCGAGGGAGCGACGGTGTTGGGGGAAGCGACGGGACCAGGAACTGAGCTAAGCAGTGAAACAAGCTGATGGGTTGGAAGGGGTCGGGGGAGAGAGAAAGCGAGACAGAGGAGAAGAAGAATGGCGCGAATAGAGTGCGATAGAGGGAGAAAACTCTGCACACAATTTCTAGACAATAAATCCCATTAGACGCGACAAGTAATATTTCCTCACCCCCAATACAAACGTGATTCCATCATCAGCGCTCAGAACGAGGTATGTATATATATATATAAACTTCTGACAGGTGATAGATGAAAAAAAAGTAAAAAAGAAAAAAATGTATATACAGAGGAGGGAAAACGTGAAAAAGAGAGAAAATTCCCACTCCCCTCCCGTCCTCCTGAAGTGAGTTGAGGGTAATTTGTTGGGCGAAGAGAGCAGGGAAGATTTATAGACGTATGTCACAAATAAATTGGGCCAAGTCGAGTGTGGGAAAGAGCTTAGTATGCAAAAGGAAAGAGGGGTAAAAAAAAAGGCTCTTGTGTGGGTAGAGGAAAGTACTTTGGATGAGTGCAGATGCCGTGCTGGGGCAGCATTAGGTGGCTACCTTTCCCTTGTCACAATCTTATCTACTTCAACGTTTCAGTTCCGATACGTAACAATCGCATCCGAAAGTCGGCCGCCCCTTTGAAAAGGGGTGGGGGAGGAGAGAGAAAAAATCCCGAAGGGCTCGCAAATCACCCCTGGAAAGAGGGAACGTTTTCCCTCTTCTTCACGAGGGAGAGGTGTGGAGGGACCGAAGGGTTGAAAGGTTCGTTATTTAATGCGGTCGACTTTTTGAAGGGTCGAAAAAGAGTGAGATAGGTTGGCAAAGGGGGGGAGGGGGGCTTCCTCATCTGTCAAGAGTTTTAATCATCTGAGGAAACCACTTTCGACCATCCGCCCGCCTTTTCTCGTCTCCTTTCTCCTCGTTTTTCGCTTTTCTCGGCCTCTCCTCAATCTTCCACGAAATTAAAACTGAGCCTGGAAAGTATGGAACCTGAAACTAGTGCCACGTATAGTCCTCGGTCAAAACAAGTCAACAACAGTCACAAGTCAAAATAAATTTCGATACGCGCCTAGAGAGCACTAAATCATTTGCGACAAAATTGTGAAAAACCATGTCAAGAAAAAACAGAGTTTGTAGAAGCAAATGCGCTCTCCACAAAGTTAAAAGAGTTACAACTTTCAATCGATTTTGACGTTTAGGTCATCATAAGTAACAATAACTCAGTTATTGTTGACAATTATTATTATTTGTTACTGTTAACTCAGTTATTGTTATTGACGATGACCTAACCGTCAAAACCGATTTAACGTTGTAAATCTTTCAATTTTGTGGAAATATACCAAGATTTTTTCCATAAACTCTGTGTTTTCTTATCTAGAGAGATTTCATCATCATTTCCATGAACAAGTTCAAATTTATATTCCGGCTCTAACAGAGGCATTGTGTTCACATTTGGGGAGGAGATAAGGGGACATTGGACACACATTGGGGCATGGGGGACATTTGGGATTAGAGTTCATCATACTCCCCATTAAAAATGCATCATGTTAAAACTATTTTAATTCTTATCAAGCATTCATTGTGTGTTAGTTTTAGGAAAATTCAGAAATCAATCTTTCTTCTATAATATAAGTACCACTATCTCTATAAGTAGGCTTAAAATGGTTTATAGAACCATTTCTGATCTCGATATCACGTGAATCCAAATCGCTCCCGACCCAGGGGCGTGAGGCAATGGGAAGCCACGAGCGAAATCGTCAGACTTCGTTCCGATCCTCTCTAGAGGACGGCTGGCAACGTCCGCGACACCTCCGGGTAGTCGGACGAAAATCCACGGTAAAATTCCTTGTTTACTGTACTGTACTTACTGGTTTATGGAACCATTTAAAGTCTACCTTACAGTAAGGAATCCTCGCCGGGGGAAGGCTCGTTCCGTAGTACTCTGACTTGGGTAACAACTCTACTACTACTGCACTACTTGTGCAAATTGTTCATCAAAACATTACCGATGTATTCTCAAAAGAGGCCCAATCCTTGAGATCCCTCTCTCACACAATAGTATCACACCCGTTTGATTTTAGGTCACAATGTGATAAAACCCAAAATTTCCACAACCTGATCATCGAGAAGTTCCCTATACCTGTTCCATATAATTCATCACTCTCTCCCTTCATGAGATTCTCTCGGTCCACCGCTCCAGAAGTTGATCACTCCAGTATTGCAGATATTGAAATTTAGCTGGTGATTTGAAGTAGGTTAACATGGCTATGAATCATTGCTCAGAAGTGTATACCTGTAAATTTCAACTTTTTTTATTGCACCACCCTTTCCTCTTCTTTTTTCACTCATAAACTCCTTCACATCTGCCTAACATAGACAATAGATTATGTATAGTTATATGTATATGTGTATTCAAAACCTGTTCAATTTTGTCATTGTAGAATTTCTCTTTTTATTTTATTCGCATTTGCTGCTCTCTCTCTCTCTCTCTCTCTCTCTCTCTCTCTCTCTCTCTCTCTCTCTCTCTCTCTCTCTCTCTCTCTCTCTCTCTCTCTCTCTCTCTCTCTCTCTCTCTCTCTCTCTCTCTCTCTCTCTCTCTCTCTCTCTCTCTCTCTCTCTCTCTCTCTCTCTCTCTCTCTCTCTCTCTCTCTCTCTCTCTCTCTCGCTCAGATTATTGCAGTAACTCACTACAATAATGTAAAATCATTTGTTCATACATGAATCATTACATACAGTAAAACAATCTACGCTTATCTACAACGCTTAATATCAGTAGCGAAATATGTTCTCTTCCTGATGTTCAGAGCTTTCAAATAATAAGCAAGAAATTCCGATAAGGGTTTCGTGTTTAGCGAGGTAGTATACCGTTTAGTTCCAGCATCGTTAAAACCTTATAAATTATGAAGCCACCTATAATTCCCTATCTTGCCGCCCTCATTGCTTTTATCTCTGTAGGCAACTAGTAATTTATCAAAGGGAAAAACTGCTCTTGTAAAAACCGGTAATGAATTTCCCTCTACACGTAGGCCGTCGCGATAGGGGGGTTTTCGGTATCGTACCTCAACTGTTTAAGGGCAACAAATTCAATGTTAAGAATAAATTACTTTCATCGGCTCTACCACAGTTTTTGAAACTGAATTATTAAACCAATTCGATAGAGTTATTTCGGATTTGTAGTCACAAATATGAAAAGCTTCACTTTAGCGCCTAGGTCTTACGACCAAAATATCTTAATTTGGTCGTATCTGTTATATTCATGTTGAAGTGTTTTATTAAATTTGAATTATGGTATATTTTAAAACAATTTCCCCGAAATAATTGGAGAAGGGCTCGAGACCGATTTTTATTAACTAGCAATGATTTTTTCAATAATTAATAGACAAGGGCAGCTCCAACTTCCAATCCAGCCAGCGAACAAATGGAAGTAGGACGCGTATAGAACGACGTATTTTTTAATTTTTTGACAACGTGGGAAAATGTCTACACAAGATTTTTTGTTGAATGCAATCGTAAGACATGGAGGCGCTAGTTATTGTAGTTTAATGAGTAAAACCTATCCGCTTCCACATTCTTCCCGTGCTCGTTCTTATCGTATATAGAAGATTCTGGTGTGTGATAATCTTGGGACAAAGAAGTGCTGGCTGTTCTTCGAGAGATTCGGATATAACGCAGGCTCCGAGCGTTCAGAATCAGCTTTTGTTAATGAAGGACCTTTTCTTCTTGTCGAGTGCTGCAGTGTTACTGTCAAACAACAGCATATTCGGGATTAGCCTGTCATTTAGATAATACACCACAGAGTACGTCTAATGTGCATAGTAATACAGAAAAAATAAACTTCTGTGTAATAATTTGCAGCTTTCCTCACAATGCAACGCTTTTCGAGCCCGTATAAAGACATAAAATATCAAAAAACCATACAACTTCCCTCCTGAGACACAAGTTAATAATCACTGGCAACCTGCACTACATGAAGAATTTCCAGTATTTTTGCTTCATAGCAGCAACTCAATTTCCTTGGAAAACTAGTCCACAGTTCAACTCCCACTTGGGATCTTCAGATAATTGGGGTTTCGCTATCCCCAGCCCTTACTTAAATATGCCGTTATACCGAAGTCGAGGAGACTAAACACTTGGAAATTGGTCGGCTCGGACTCAGCTTGAGGAAGTGGGAGATGATGACGATGAAAGGTTGATGGCTGTTCGGGGCTCCCGAGTCAATGGAAATCTAGTCAAAGCTGATAAGGGCGAACCCCGGCCCCAATTAGCCGGATAGAACCAGCTTAACAGGAGAGGTGGGGGAGGAGGCGATGTGAAGGAGCGGTGGGAGGGTTGAATAGGGGTGAAATCCACCCCTCCCGGTCCAGTAAAATCGGGAGGTCAAGAGGGACCGGGTCGGATCTGTCAAGTTAATTTCGGGGGAGCGGCTACCTCCTCCGCGACTTGCTAACCAACGCCATAACACTCAACTTTCTCGCCAATTAGTTTGAATAAGCTGGACGGGTCCCCTTGCGCCCTGTCAGATGCGGGTCGTTCCGATCCGAACAGCGGGAGCGGATGGCAAATGTAATTTAGATGAAAACCCTTCGACTGGTTTCGGAGGGAGGAGAAAGTTGAGACCCGTCATCGTGGAGATGGCGTCTTACGTCAAGCGAAGTATTTCTCGTGGAGTTGGAGCCACAACTACCCATGTCCACTTTTGATTTATCATTCCAATAAATAACCTTTTGAACAAACCTAAAAATGAAACTTACAAAGCCGAATTTGGTTGACTCCTAAAACCGTTAACCAATATACCGATTTAGTTGGATTAGTAATTGAGGAGGTTACCTCTAAATTGGTCCATTTCATTAAGATTTTCGGAATGGTGTTTTGTGGAAGGAGATGATCTGAGGTGTGTCTCCATCCTGCATATATATCCATATCGTACAAAATGGATATTTAGTTTTATCTCGTTTTCAATCATTTTGACTCATAGGTGCCTACTTTGCTCTTCTACTAATTCTATCAGAAAAAGAACCAGCAAGCCAATGTTTCTAATTAGCAGTAAGTGGGGAAGCTATACTGCCCACACAACTTGGCGGGCTTTATTCAATCAATCACCGATTTCCAACATCTCCACCGACAAAAATGAGGGCAGCAAAGAAGACAAAACATCCACGAAGGACGTATGCCGAGAGACAGGACATTGTTGGTGACTGAAATTGGATTTTCTCTTAACAACCAATTTTTTTTTCTCTCATTCATTCCTTTTGGATCTTTCTCCGTAATTTGGCATCACAGTGAAAATAATGATCCCCTTTTATGATGATCCTTTCCAATTCATCGTTCCCTATTCAACTTTTTTATTTCTGATCCCCCCCCCCTCCCCGTTATCCCTTCCATCGTCCAACTTTATCCTGGGGCTCTTTCATCCTGAAGGTTATCTTCAGAAGTTTTCCTCAAGAACCAGGGTCATTATTCTTTGTTCTCTGCTCCGCTCTGGATGAGAGGGCGGGGGTTGAGAGAAAAGTCCGTTAGAATTTCAAATAAGTTTTCAAGATGTCTGCTCGCCCCGCAGTTACAGTCTATTCCGTGAAACATTGTTTCTGAATTAGGGAGAAAAAAATTAGAGAGAGATGGAACGAAGAATACGTTTCGCTCCCGATGAATAAATACATACACTTAGCGGTTGCGGACCGGAAAAGTTTATCCTTGTGAAGTTTTTCGACGATACATCATCCTTTACATCTTCATTACCGAAGTTCCTTCTGAAAATAATTTTTTTTTTGGTCATCGCATTCTCAAGTTTGTATTGCTCGCGATATAAATCATAGGAACTTGGAATTCAGTCGAATCACGAGTTAGCGTTTGATGAATCGGAAAAGGCCGCATATGAAGCTGTATCCGAAGAGTAGGATTTTCATTGGAAATATGTCAATGACATTATTGTTGTAAGAAAGACAACAAATGCACGGTATTTATTGGTGCTCCAATCGCGATAAAATTTATAAAGCACCTTCCTGAAACCCCCCTCTCTACTACGAGTTTTCGTTTGAACAAAATCTTTGAAAGAGTGTGGGAAATAAATGCCTTAAAAAGTTCACGTTTGCGGAGGCGAGTACAATTTGATTCGAATGGGGAAGGCATTTATTGGAAAGTATCCCTAATAGACCTATGTATCATGCTTCCAGTACCTGTGTACTTTATTTTCAATTGATCCTGATTGATGAATTATGAGTGCTGCTCCACCTATTAAGTTGGACAAATCACCAAAAATAGCAATTTTGGCAGATCAGGCTGGTATTAATTTCATTTGACAGAGAAATTAGGGAGAAGGTAGGCAAGTTCATTTTTCAGCTGTATTTTCCACTGGGATCCCGCCAAATTGTTATTATTAGCGACATGTTCATTGCATGGGTGTCTTTCATTTAGAGAAACAGTGATTTGTTCTTTCAGATGGCAAGAATTATTGATAATTCGTTTTGAATGACGTGATTATTGAAAATCGCGTCACTAATAAAAGGGAAGTACTTTCAAAGTTCCAATTCATAAATAAGAAGTAGGAATGTAGTCCGAATCTTTTCTAAAATACGTTTATATCATATTCTACTTTCTATTGATGCCTCCAATTGTTTTAGTTCAAGATTTTAGCCGCAATTCACTAAACGTAACTGTCCCGTACTTTTTCAGCAACATGGGGCAGGTGTTATGTATTTTTGCCCATCTCCAGCCTGAAATTTCAATGATCCAAAAGTTTCCCCCCATTTTACGATGTTATACTTTTGAATAAAGCAGGTACTCGCACCTAAAAATATCCTTGTTTCTAATCCAAAGTTGGGACTGTCAAACGTTCAGTTTTCAATTTTCCAAGAATTTTAGTCCCAGCATGTAATATTTCCTCAAACTATATAATTACTTACATATTATTTAATTGCAATTTAATTTTACATTGCCCTTCTTCCTTGAACGTATCAAAGAAGAAACAAATTTTCTTGAAGGCAATATCCAATGCACGCACTAGTGCCGGGGCGGTCACGCATTTGCCCCACAGTCTGGGGCAATTGCGGATTTCTGTGAGCTTTTAGAACATCTCCTTTCGTTTTGTTCAGGAACTAGCTGCTGTTCATAATGGCAGTAGCATTTTTCTGATAAACACAGGAATTCAGATTTTATGGGAATGAAAAGTGGAGCTATAGTTTTCGAGAATGCACTTGTTCTCTAAAAATCTTGTTTCTTATTGGTTTACGAGAAGGCTAAAGGTGTACCAACAACATCACAAACTATGACATAAAGCACGGGTTTTCATGAACTTTTGCCTGTGTCTTGGAACTTGAGAGTTGTGAAAATAGGTCCATAGGACGATTCTTACTTCGCTTTCAAGTTTCTGTAAGATCTGGATGTTTTGCAAAATCGATTGGGGCCGCCTTGTGTACCCCCATAAAGCCATGTGTCAAGCCCGATTTGCCAGGTTTTTTTGGTTTAGGTTCTTGTTTAAAAAGTTTGCTCGATCTGTAGTAGGTACTAATTTGTAAAACTAGTCGTTCGTACAAGTCAAATTTGGAACTTTTTCAATATTCCTGGTCGAGCTTATTTCAAGTTGATCAATATATTACATGTACCCAAGCTGAAATGAAAATCGACAATCATACAACCTTATGAGGATTCATGATTCATTCAACAATAACTTGAGTATGCAAATTGTATCGTTTATCGTCTTCGTTAGAAGCTTCATGTAGACGGGGATCCGCCGATAACTCGACGACTGAGAGAAGGAGATTGGATGTCGCATATTTAATACGACCGGGTCGAGGGAACACATACTGGGACCCATTGCCTATTCTCAATCATGCCTTGTTACCGAGCTCGGGCGGGGGAAATTCAGTATAGATCCCGAGTCTTGAGTGACGAACGCCAATCGCGAAATGACGGGGCCTCATCAAATGAAGTAGTGATGGGCGATTTGGAGTCGAATGCCAAAAAAAAAAAAAAAAAAAACGCACCACCTACCAGATCCGCAGATCGATAAAACTCTAGTAAAATGGTGTTAGCCCTAAGGATAATTGACTTTAACGATGAGTTTTGTTCAACTACGATTGTGTTTTCAGAATATTCCAACAATTTTTTACTTTTTTACAACCAAAGATCAATGTGAAAAGTCGAAAAAATGTTTTTCTATTTAAACGAGAGTGCACTCTTGTGTCCACAACGGTTCGTAAAACTACGATACTGTACGACAAATTACGTTTTCGAATGGAATCCCTATTAATGAGACTGCAGCACATGTCACAACGCTTCTGTGAATTTGTTAACAGATTGATGGTTAACACTTTGAAAAGGATGACCAACTTGACTAGAATTCAACCTTAACCTAGAGTCATGTTTGTTACTGATGATGACCTAACCGTCGAAATCGATTCAACAGTGTAACTCTTTACTTTTGTGGAAATATCGAGACCTACGTTCTATTTTACTCCGTTTTTATTTAACCTAGAAAGAACGACGTGAGTACTGGCCTGACCTGTCTCTGGATCAGGAAGGAGATCCCTTGGGAATTTGCACTCGCTAAAATCAGGAATCATCAAGTTAATGCTTTGGTGGCAGATATTCAACCTGTCCAGGCAAAGTTAATCGGTGAACCAGCAGGAGAAGTATCTGGAACAAGTAGATGCAGGCTTACTCTGCTTGATTTATCACTGATCCCTCGTCTTGTAAGAAGTTTGATTTGTTTAGGAAACCCTATCTATCTTGGACTGTGCTTTTCTCCCCGTTTGCAAGCTGCCGGAGTAACTACTCAGCCCAGAGTGAGCGTGAGGAATGGTATGGCTAACCATTCAGGACACCTTGTTCGGAAATCACCTTGCAAGGTACCTGCTCGCTGAGGTGCTGCAGGTTAAGTCGAACCTTCTAGCTGGTTGCACCAAATACGGATGTTGGTGTCACAGTTCGTAATAAAATCTAATTTTCGGGATATATTACTGGGGTAAAAGTCAATTAAGCAGGGGAGTTTCTTCCCCTAAGCGCCCTGGGCAAATCCCGAAGGCCGGGGTGCGCTCAACCTCTGCCACCACGAATTCAACCTCAACAGGGGAAGGCTGGTGGTGCGGTGACAGATGCCGTCAGTGTGCCTATAGCCTTGGGCTATCCCCAACCTGTGGTGTCAGTTTTGAGATGGGAGATTACTATTTTACTGTACTCCACTGTCGACGGATGCCTGACCACAGGGCAAATCATTTCTACCTCACTTCTAATCGCAATAACTCTGTCTGAGTGAGGACTTTCCTCCCCCAGCTCAGTCCAAACATTATGGATGTGTGGGGAAAAGATAATTCCATGTTGTATCGCATCGTTGCTCAGGAGTGGGCAGGCAGTACGAGTGCGTACAATTCTAACCAGCGAGAAGAAAATTGAACAAGAAAACTAGGCTTACCCACGAGAAACCAGTCTGTCTAATCACATTCTGTGTGTCTGTGACGTTGACACAGGAAGCCTGGTGAAGTCACAAATGTGAAGACGAAGGTGAAAAAAAGCTAATCTATGTTGAATGATTTTTATTCAGATTTTAGGAAATGTCAACTTTGGATTTGATTAAAAACAACTTATTTTTGTTGTTAAAGTTTTATTTTTTAGGTTTTTGAAGATTTTTAGTTGCTGAGAATGTGTAAAAAAACGTGTGGCACATAGCTTCCTCGTATCCTTAAAATGGATGTATGGATCATTGAAAATTATTATTGACTAAAGAACTTCGTTCAATCAAGCTCGAGGCTAGAACTTTATTTTCTCTTTATTACTCACGAGGACCATCTTTACATCGGTCCGAACAATCCATAAAATTGTCATCGAAATCGGTGAAGAACTCCCGGAGTTATGCGTGTGGCAAGGATTTCACGTTTGCACATGCGCAGAGGCTACTATTGATCCGGGCGTTGAAACTCATAGGGGACCATCTACACATCAAACCGAACAATCCCTGAAAATTTCATCGAAATTGGTCAAGAACTCCCGGAGTTATGCGCGTAACAAGGATTTCACGTTTGCGAATGCGCAGAGGCTACTATTGATCCGGGGGTCATGAAACTCATAGGAGACCATCTACACATCAAACCGAACAATCCCTGAGAATTTCATCGAAATTGCAAGGATTTCACGTTTGCGGATGCGCAGAGGCTACTTATTGATCCGGGGGTCATGAAACCTATAGGGGACCATCTACACCCCAACCCGCACGATCCCTGAAACTTTCATCAAAATCGGACTATAACTTCGTGCAGTTTTGCCCGTAACAAGGATTTGCTGACAGACAGACAGACACACAGACACATAGACAGACACGGAACCAAAATTGTTCAGAAAGGTCTAAAACGCAAAATGCGAGTGGAATTTTTGATTTCGGCGACAAAAAATTTTCACATTCCGAAAGTGAAAACAATGCTTCCGCTTCCTTGGTAGACTCGGAAGCAAAAATTACATTTAACATTTTGTGTACTCATCAGAATGGCTTCATTTTTGTTGAAAATTCGCCAAAAGGGGACACCGGCGTTGATAGGGTAAGTGAGTTGTAGGCCCTCGCCGATGTGAATTATTGACAAATAAATCTAAAACCGGGTTCGGTCCGGAAGGTTGATTGATGTTGGGGCACATATTACGAAGTAAGGAAGGGAGCAAAGCAACAATAGGTAAAGTCCCACGGAGGCAGCGATTGTCCCAGGGCGGTCATTGTCCAGGGCGAGAACTTGGACCGAGCACCACAGGGGGGGTCATTGTTGACGCGGCCCGACCACGGAGGTGCGCTGTAGGTGAGGCGAGCGGATCCGCGCTTTTGTTCTCGGCAAGTCAGATGTGTTCCGGGGCGCCCCGACCTCCCCTTTCCCGCTGCCGTTGCCCGCGTGTGAGGGAGATATATGACTCATCCGCTCAGGAAATGAATATACTTTATGAGAGAAGGTCTCACATTACATGGGCCGAGGGATATTTAAACGGATACCGTAAATTCGAATGGAACGATCTTTATTGCCTACCGATTCAATGAAGGAACAAACGGAATATGCGACATCCATTCGTTTGTTTCAGGTTCAAATGCATTATATAGTGTGTGGCAAAGGTATCAAACACACGCTGTTGAACGGAAACATTCAAGCGATCACTGTCAGGGAAAAGAGAAACTTTCCAATTATTCCTTTCTTAATATTTTTCTAAATTCCACTGGTCTTTTTTAACTATATTTTCCCAAAATCAAACCAATCTTAAATCTAAAAAGACAATGGCTGCCCCTCGATTGAATGCTTGACCCCCGTAAAATGAATGCGTGTAGTGTGTACCAATGAAGACAGACTCGTACAATGCCTTCTTAGTCTTTTCTTCAATTTTTCTTTTGGATGTTAGTAATATTGTGATATTCCAACAGAAATCTTAGGACTTTCAAAATTAGAATAGTGATCCCCTGTTTCTTATATATTTACATCACTTCAAGGAATGAAATAAGGTCACACGGCTCGCTGAAAGTTGACCCGTTTGACCGTACATTTGCATATAAATTGCAAAAGGCAAAAGGTTACGATGATTGAACCATATAAAATCAACATTATTTTTTCAAGAAATTGAGTTCATGACCACTTTCGTGACACTTGAGTTTATTAATGAGCAGTTAAGTGTTTTATACATTATCTCATTAATTGGCGTAGGTGGGTGCCAACGAACGCTAATAAACACATGTTGATAACAAACTATAATATATTTTAATGTTCATTGTAATTAAATTCGGGTATCAGCTCTGTTGGATACAAGGAGACTAGTGAGGTGTGATGTTTTAATCGTTTTCATTAATTTCTCTTGAGTAAGTGCCTTGGATTGCATTTTAATGAAGCGCAGTAGGCTGTGTTTGATAATTGTTGACCATTGATTAGCTCATGAGAGCTGTCCGACTCAAAAAATACTCGTAGTAAACATGCATAACAATTTTGCAGCGTTTTCTGTTGAGCGTTTGTATTTGAACAGAGAGCCAACCGGAGCCGGTTAAGCCAAGCTTAACCGAATAAACATCAATTATCTCAAACCCCTACCAATCTCGCTGAATGGGAATCATTTTCTGAAAACTTTTATATCGACCGATTCCCCATATAACACATAGGTAATGGTTAACACCACGCTACCTCCTTCGGCGGACTGCAGTCGGTTAACACGGTCATGTAATGTAATAACCGTGCTGAAATTGGCAATACAGCAGCTTAATGGAGCGCACCTTCAGCTTGACTAGCCTCAATCTAACTTGTAGTAATGAGCTGCTTCCTCAGAATAGCTCTTGCGATATTGACGCTGAAGCAATTTAACGATATTGCGGTAGGCACGTTCATCGAGGTTAGATCGGCTCTGCATGTGATTAAGCCACATACTATCCCTTGAATGGTTCTTGTTTCTATTAAGATCCTGAATAATTTATGATCGATTTAATTTATCAATTAAAACTTCAATGCATCAGATCCGTATTAAGACGCATTCTTCAACTTAATTTTAACGAAATTTACAGAATATATCGTAAATATAATCTCAAAGGATGATTTTATACTGTTTGAAAATAAATAATCATTTTTATCTTAAAATTCTGATTGTTCGTACTTGAAAACCGACCAACTAGGTACTAATTTCATCTCGTTAAATCTGGGTGGTACGTACCGAAACGGGCGAAATTAAAACAGAATGACATATACTTTCAACCTGATGGCCACTTCCGATCATCAAATCCTAATATATAATTCCGTTGAAACCTTTAAAGGAACGCTGTAAAAAGATGAAAATCATTCGAATATGATCGGAATAGAGGAATTTCCCCTGGAATCCACAGTCCGCATGATTATCTCCACGATATCTACAGCTGGGATATTTAACAACCGCAGAGTCCACACCGACTGCATTGCAAACGGCATTCGTGAAATAGCTGGGCCATTCCACTTCCCAAGTTATTGATCGGAAATCCAATAATCGGGGTAGCACTAGAGGTGTCTAATAAGCGTTTAGTGAACCAAGTAGAACCTAACATGATCAATCCGTTCAGGTAACTTAGGAAAAGTATTTTACCCTAATGATGACTCCCCACGATCTCTATCTCATTAAATCATGAGCGTTATAACTATAACTGATGGTAAGTGAATTCAAAACGTAGCTTATACAATCATGGACCTACATGTGAGATTAAAATTCTTATTTCCCCGTTTTCATAAATCTCATTAGGAAACGACAAATTTTCACAAAAAGGACGGGTTCTGGATACAACATGTCCCTTGCCCAGTAAATTTACCGCATTTCAAAAATGTTCCGAATGAATACAAGGTTCCCTTTGTTCCTACTTGATTTATAGCTGAGGTTTTTTTAGTCACATATAGGAACTGAATAAGTCAAAGCAAAAGATATTTCGGATTCAGCGCGCAGTTGCTTCTATTCTTACGGTTTCAAGAATTAGAACAATGGGTCGTTTTTCCATGGAATTTCACGAAGATTCCAAATGGTAAATAAAAACTCGGAGCTGTTATTTAAACTTATTGGTAAGTTTTGCAGTTATGGTGAGTTATTACAGCAAAGTCCGAATGTCCGGCCATTATAACAATTATAAAACATTTCAATAAATTAAACCAAACCCTTAATCAATGAAAAAAATCACGAATATTGGCTTAGAGTTCAAATAGGTATGAGCAGAGCTTTAATGGCTCGGCCGTCATACCCTACTTACCCTTCCCAATATCGAATTCAAAATGTCTTTAATTTGTTCCACGTGAGAGGTTTGTTGAACGGAAATTGGAAAAAAATAGTGTAGATCTACATTTATTAAACCTCCCCCTCCATTCGCCCCCTTTCCATGATTAAATGTAAAGGACCTGAGATTTGTTTTAAAATTAGACCAAAAATCTTAATCGAACAAAGAAAGATGTAAAAAAAAAATTGGCAGTGCAAGCTGCGTGCATCGTCTAAATGGATTTTACCGTTAAAGTGAAATTAGAATAGAATAAAGGAAAACAATCATAAAAGTTGGTTAATTGTAGGCTCGGTAGCTTCTACAAAATTTGTCAAACACACAAATACACCTATCGTTTCTTTCACGTATTCGGTTTTACAATGATCTGAAATGTATTCGTACCCAGTTATTTTTTTCTCAAGTTCTGATTGTCCCACTTCACACTGGATCTATTCTAATAGGCGTCTATCTACTATAAAAGCCTTGCTTCAGAGGGACGTCTTAAAAACCGCGAGAAGGAAACCATTAGGCCACTACTGCAACAGGCAATTGAAATATAAACTCAGAACTTTCCAAGAACCGGGCAGATGCATGAAAAATTATAAACACATCCTTAAAAGCTCAATTGTTACGTCGCAACACGAGATTTCAATGTAAATTTTAAACGGTACGTCAACCTCCGAAGTTGACATGGTGATGCAGGTCAGGTGTGCCAATTTAATTTATTACCTCCTAATTTATGAATTTGTTGCTTCGGTTTTTCAATTAAGTAAATTCATTTCTAAATTATGATTTTTTTCATTTTTCCATTGGAAATTCGATGTTAATATTAGTGCTCTCACACTTCTGATTTAATGATGCATTCAACTTTGTCGGACTGTTAACTAAATTTTGAAGATAGTCACTAATAACTGCATACGCTTGTCGCTAATACTCCCTTCTGTTTCTTCATACAATCGAAATATGTTAGCATCATGAAACAGTATTCGAAAAGTAAGTAGGTGATACCATTTGATGGTTTTATCCCATCTTAAAAATTTAAAGAAAATTGTTGGTCAAGTGTAACTAGATCTGCTTCCAGATCTACATTATTTATCGGTTACAACAGCCCCTTATTATCTGAAAGATGAAAACAATCTCGCTATTTTTACTTTGCTATCCTTTGTAGAAACAGCCATCTTCAAGTTTGAAATTAATCACAAATTTATAATACATGAAACAATATTCAAAACGATACGAAATAAGTTCTAATGATGTCGTTAATTGTTAAAACAACCTCTCTCGTCGGTAATTGTTGAAACAGCACTTCACAGCTCTTTGCACTACGAGGTCAAGTTTGTTTGCCTTGCGCTGAGTGATCTGCCCTGATTTTAAGGAACGATAATCTAACGAACGATCTTGATATTAAGCTTTCTGAAATAACTTCTCGGAAATGAGAAGATCGTTAATAATTGAGACCGGTTGACTTAGCAGGTTAATCTACTTCACATTTATTTGATGATATAACATTGGAAGGGAATCAATCTGTACCGGACATGATTTGTGACATTCCTTGTTTATTGATAGTCTCTAACTATTCTCTCAAGAATGAACTATTGCCTCCAATTTTACCCACGATTACGCAGCGAAATTTCGACATTTCTAATCTTACTTTAAGTTTGAGACCTCTCTGAACAACTTTCGATTCCTGTCTGTGAGTGTTTGTCAGCGTGTCCGTACATCCGCATAACAATCTAAATGGTCACCGGGTCTTTCATCGAACTTTGATGAAAATGTCAGGAATGCAAAGGGTACCTCGATATCACCATTCACGGTTTCATTGCCGCAAATTAATACTTCAGTCCGCACATTGGATATTATAAAATCCACCAAACATAATTCAATCAAGACGTACGTTTTGCTGAGACTGACTTTTCAAATTGTGTTGTTGGAGGGGTGTATCTAGTGGAAAGTATCATCCAGTATATAGTAGATACTGTGAGATGAGTAATGGAATCAGCAATATGAATAATATTTCTTATGAAAAAATTTCTCGGAGTAGAAAAAATGACAAATTTAAAAAATACTAAAAATTGGTTCAAAGTGTTATTTGATACTTTGTTTAAACAATTAGATCTTCCAGAGCAATGATAAAATTCAATCGATGCTTATTGCATTCGATTCCGTTGATCCACATTAGATAGAGAAACGTTATGAACACGACCGTAATAAAGGTACAACGGAAACGCATCAGCGAATGACATAATGTGGTTTGAAATTTGCAATAGGTTAGCATTTTCAGTAATATTCCTGTTTGAACTTGTGCCGCATAGTAGAGAGTGACCCAGTTCTGCGAACATAACACTTTTAGACATTAGTGAATTTTCATCCGACACGGAGACCCGGTTTTTCCACGTTTATAGGTGTGCCTGATCCGAACCAGAAGTCTCTTTGTCGCTAGACACGAGGTACAGTCCTTTAGAGTCGTTAATTTAATTTATTCCTCTCATTTTTGATTAGTTTTCTTTCATGTAATTTCAAACTGAACATGAATATGCACCACATGAGTGCTCTTACATATTTCATGGAAATGGGAACACAAGTTTATTCAATGTGTTCACTCCTTCCACCGTCTAAATTATTTATGATAAATACTCTATCACAAACTCAGTCAAAATATTTGAATGTTTGTCCAACGTAACCAACACCACATCAATTCTCAGGGTCAAAGACGGCTTTAGAAGACTGCAAGTAGGGTTACTAGTACAACCTCGTCAAATCACATATGTGTAGTGTAGTGCACACATTACTTCACTGGAAGAATTCAGGTTTTACCATAGCTACACGACTCTATAACTCTAATTCCTTGTAAGTAGCGCTAATATCAATTACGTTTGTATTACACTAAATGTTTTAGCAGCCATTGAGAAATGCTTGTTGTAAACTTTCAGAAAGCATAATAAATTGTAAAAACGCATATCACCCATCGAAAACTAGACTGGTTTGCCTCGATCTACGGTAGTGGTTTTATTTACAGGAACTGATGATCTTTTGGTCCCGCTTGTGCATTGTTTTGTGGAATAACAAGGGATATTTTTTTGGGAAGGGGGTTTCTATATCTGCTCATGAGCACCAGTGTGACCCATGAGCTGCTCCCTCTAGTCCACTCCTAACACTACCAGGCATCTGCGACCTTCTACCCACATTCTCTCTTGTTGCTGTTGTTTGATTTCATGTAGACTGTCTACGAGTGACAAAGTGCTATCTCTAGCTATCTTAGAAAACAACTAACTCCTATTACGGTTTTCAATACCATCCCTTTATTTATCAAAACAACCAATCGCAACCATTCAAAACATGATTTAAACCAACTAAAATAATAAATAACAGCTGAATATATCATCGAACATTCAGGCATCTAATGGTTTTGGTTTTATAGCAAAATGAGCTGCGAGTTACTATCCGGAGTAATTACATTTACTATGCGACTTAGTACCTCGAAAATTGTTTCTCTCGGTCGATTAAAAAGCTTCATTGGAAATAATAAACCTACACCTAACTGGTCGTTTCAGGTGGTTTATCCAATCACTTTGTTTTCATGGAAGGAGAAGAGCTACCCCTCCTTCAAGACCGCTCGGTCGTGAGGGTACTGTATACCCTTAGCGCCGTGAATTTTGGGTTGATGCTGATGATACAGCATAAGGGGAAGAGCTACCCCTCCTTCAAGACCGCTCGGTCGTGCGGGTACTGTATACCCTAAGCGCCGTGAATTTTGGGTTGATGCTGATGGTACAGTACAAGGGGTAGAGCTACCCCTCCTTCAAGACCGCTCGGTCGTGAGGGTACTGTATAACCTTAGCGCCGTGAATGTTGACCTGATGCTGATGATACAGCACAACGGAAAGGCCTACCTGTCTTTCAACGCATTTTTTTGGTTAAATATTTTCCTTAATGATCTTTGTAAAACACTATGGAAAAAAAAAATCTTTTTAACCTCCAACTTTCAAGTTCTTTGTTCAAGTTTAACAATAAGTTGATTTCAAAAATCGGATTAACTAATTCAATAGCGTGTGCAGATATTACCGGGTTAAATTTTATTTCCAAACTACCCCCCAAATTTGAACTAGATCGGACGATTAGGAAGTAAAATAATGACTGAGGAATGATTTCACGTGTACGAATGCATAGAGTGAAGTGTTAATTTGTGGGCAATGCGATTCGTAGAGATACATTAACAAACAAAACTGTGGGAATCATATATGTTACAAAGATTTTATTTTCGCTCATTCACCGTCGCTTCTAGCTGTACGATCTTAGTGAAATTAGAGTGAAATCTTTAAAGCGTTTGTCACCGACTAACCTCCAAATTAAACAGCAACACAATTCTTCTGTTGTTCTCGCTATTCAGCTAATTATCAACGTTTTCAATAACCTGCTTTACAACAAATCGCGATGAAATTTAGATTTTACAACCTTCACCAGTGCTTGGCGAATCGTTGGTTGTTCGTAGTTCTAGCTTTATGAAATCAGATCTTTGTAAAGAATATATATACATTTATATTATAAATTTATAGATTTTACCAATTATAGTTTGATCTATTAAGCCTAAAAAAATCACAAACATTTTAAGACCTCGGACGCCTAATTCTACTGAGCGACTCGGGAGAAATCGCGTTTTTAAGATTTGTGGACGTTATCCGCCGGACAACAAAAAGTGCGATCAAGTTTCACTTGCCACAGTCAGAATGTTATTGGAGTAGGGAGTGAGAGTTAACCTACACTGCTGCCTTCAGGGATGGTTTTCCCGGTAGATCTGACTGGGAATGTCTAGGCAAAATTCAACCACCAGCGTTGGGAACTTCTTGAAAAAGGGATGTCAACAAAACAGAAACAACTTCACAAACACCATTTCCTGCCTGTTGGGGGCTACTTTCTAAACATTGTAGGGAGCGAGGAAAACCGTATGACACTGAAATAATGGGTTGATAAGGCTACTTGATTTGATTCAATTTTTTTTTCCTGAGGCGGATATCCATTGTAGATGGCATGTTCTTTCATGGTGTAAGTGGATATAACAGCCCCATTAACTATTTCGCTGAGTAGTGACGATGGAAGTTGTACACCTCTGGTTATTGACAGCTGTAGGGAGTGAGAAATACGGACTTTGGTATTTTCTCCTGGGTCCTATATTCACAACTTTTACATACTTTCCCAAGGTTTAACAGGTGATTTGGAATAGCCCCAAATATTCCCCTTGAATAAATAAATGGTGGCCCCGAACTGTGGAACATTGGAGAGGTTTAACATGTTCAGTATAGCAATAGGATACAAAGGAGCATGAAGGTTGTGAATGAGGATTCTGATCTGAACCACGTATACGCAGTCTTCCTTGTTGCTAGGGGCCACCGCACACATCCATCACCGAATCCAGCGTTGAAAAGGTTCAATATAAAGTAGGATACAAGTGAGAAGGATTTCCACGAATCCGCATACATGATACACCAGAAAACGAGTTCCTTACATATAAACTTGGGGTAGTTAAGATGGCGGTTAATCAGATAGGGGCGAGAGAAGAAGCGAGTTTTCGTGAAGGTACAGTGGGCATAAGAAATAATGGATCAACAAGGGGTCGATCAGGGTTGACATGCAATCCAAACCAATGTTTCCTCATTGCTCCCAACTCATCCAACCGTGGATCTATACCTACTCATTCGTACCGAACAATTGTCTTCTTGGAAAGCTATCAAGGGTGCATTCAATTTGTTTAAAATTGATTCAATAAATAGAAACAACGAAGAATAGTAGCTGTTTGTTATTCACGCGTTATTCTTTATTTTAAATTTATTCATGAGCATTTATTTACAGATGGTGATATGAATACCAGAATTTGAATAAAATGTCAGCGCGGGAGGTAACATCGAGAAACCTATTTTCCGCGTTGAGCGCTCGAGTCGGTAACGGGAAAGTTCAGATTCAATTTAGATTTCAATCCTTGTCCTATCTTTAAATCTCTATCAAGCGGGGCTAATCCAATTTGTTCGGATTGAACGGGGAGACTTGGAGATATATATGCCAGCACTCCGTCCGGGGCGTGGACTCGTACCGCTTCTGGAGACGAGAATTAGCGGGGATCGAATTATAGCGGGATTTCCCTTGGAGTTCAAAGAAGCAATCACCTGCGACGGTTGGAGAAGGGGGATTCGACTAACGTGGCGGAGAGCCATTGACCAGCGCTCACCTTCAGGGAATATTGCAAGGGGAGAAGCGATCCCTTCGCCTACGCTGGAGGCCTCTCTTGCAAGCAATTACACTTGTATTGGTTTCGATTTGTTTCAATCCCCTTCGGCAGGAGACTGCGGATGTGTACAATGAGAACAAAACCTTTCCGGAAACAGAGGTTGAATGAAATTCTGATTGAATAGTCAAAGATACCAGTAGAATAACTACCTGGTTCGAGATGTATATAGAACACATTCCAAGAGGTGAATAGAATAGACCAATTTTAATTGCTAGATCTTCAAATCTATCGACGACAGTCCACAAACAGAACAAATATTTTAGCACTTAAGGATAACAGCGGATCCAAAGCACTCGCATCTTTAGATTAATGCCCTACCCTCTATATTTGGTCAATCGCGTTCGAATTCCGACACGTAATTCTTTATTCACGACTGAAAACGCTACTTTCTAAGTCCAAAAGAGTGGAAAAGATTCCAAGACTGCTTGTTTATTTTTTACGTCGGAACCTCACCTGACCGAACCCTTGGAACCTTTGAGGTACGTGAACTACGATGAACCAGAAAACCAAGTGCAAACTGCCTCCCGATCAGCCTGCATAAAAAATTTAGCCAGCCTTCTTAAAAAAGGAATGGATGAAATTTTCTATTTTTTGGCATTTTATTATTTAGCTTTATGAAAAGTAGTTCATGCTTTCCCAAACCTATACCCGTTTTCAACCTGAGCAAAAATCAAATGTTTGGGATCACACGTTCGGGGCAAACGTGTTCCTACGACCAAAAAAACCTGTTCGCGAGGAACTGTTTGTGAAATTTTGTGTAGGTATCCACCCAATGGGTTCCGGGCTTGACGTCTGAACTTTGGCGAATCACGCCTCACCTCTATATTCAATTAGTTCGTCATTCAAGATGATTTGTATGAGATGAAGAAGAATAATGTAGGTTTTCCCATTCTCGGAAAATCTTGGCAACTTGAGAAGCCATGGACGGGAACTGCATATTTCGGACGAAGTACGGTTTTTTGCTGGTACATTATAATCGTGATCCTGATTGTGCGGTTACAATCCACAACCGTTCTCCCATCCCAGTAATATTCCTTAGCTTTTCACAGTTTTAAAATGAGTGGAGAGTGTACGTAGAGAGAAAGGAGCGTCTGCTTCGGCCAATATTGATATTTTCATAACACACACGACGGTCCACCCGACCCATCTCCTCTGTGGACCTAAGCTGATCCCAGCACCGCATTTATTGGACGGACACCCCCTACTCTCCCTACTTTCCCCTGACCGAGGGAAGCTCAACTGAAATCCCTCCAACTTAACTTCTCTCTAGTGCGGTGTTATAAACTCAGCTGAGCTTCAACCAATGAGCACCCACCCCTCAACCCACAACCCCGAACCATACTCCCTCTTTCCCTAAGCCATAATTTTCCAACATATTAATGTCTTTCTCTTCAACACTTTCGGATTTTCGCGGAGTTTCCTCAGCCCGGTTTTGAACCACTTAACCAAAACTATAACGGCAAAGTTTTGTAGTTTACACTCCTGCACCGCTCTAGCTGTCGAGGGAACCTCCATAGTTGTTGGGTTTGCTCCAGATTTCACTGATCCGCTCATTCTCGTTTTATGGTAATGTAGAGAAGCTCGGGAAATATGCTAACCTGAATGCGAAATATGGTTCTAGTAACATGTGTTCATATAACAATCGATATCTTTGGTAAAGAAAATGATGCTTTCAAGAACAAAGTGTTTATTGAGAAAATTGAGAAAATGTATCATATTTTCGATGTTGAAATGGTTACTTGGATTTTATCCATAATGCGTCAAGTTTCCGACAGTGCCTGATTATGTAAATACCTTTAATAAATTCGAAATTTAAAAAAAAAAAAGATTTTTGACTGATTATAAAATCAAGTATATCATGCAGCATGTTGGAGCATGGATCAAACTATTTTCGGAAACTGAAACAATCAATTAAACTCAAATAACACATGGGACATCCCACAAAAGTTCAATATTGACCATTTTTGGGTTAGGAGGGATAAAATTGTCCAAAAAATTGTAGAGCTGATCCACAGATAAAGTTATTGTACATAAACTTTGGTTTTTGCCTTTATACGTGGTATTTTCCTGATCCACATGTTTTGAGATTCTTCAGATTATTTACAACATTTCGGTGTTCTATACATTCATTTTACCAATGCAAGGGTGTTACAAACCAAACTTGGTTAACCTTTTCAGCCAGATTAAAAGGCTTACAACTGTACAAAATTCAGTGAGAGGGCATTCTGCTTGTATTCTGGGATACAAAGTCGTTTTATATCACCAAACTCCGATACCTACAAAATACAGAAAAAAAGTCTTTTGATATTCTCTTTTTCTCCTGTACTAGTGGTAATATTAGTTTTTAGAGCCGAAGCAAAGGCGGAAGTGAACCAAAACCTGTGTTTTTGAGAAGTGAGACGAATTGCAGAAAAATTGTTCTCACATCATTTTCAAAAATGGTCGATTTTTATTTTTTGATTACAACACTTCAGGGAGAATGCCTAATATATGTTTACAAAAACCTTCAACATACCTTGTACACGTTATTCCCTACGATATCAATATCATTTGTCACGTTTTATTACATGATGATAGAAGTATCTACCGCATACCCTTCCCAACACATCTGCAACTCTGGAAGTTCCATTGTCCGTGCCTGCAGTATCAGTTGTGTCAGCAGTAAGTAGATTCATTGTTTCACCAGTTGTTTTAAGCTTGATAATATCTTTATCCAAAAGACGAAGGTTTCGACACAAAATTTGTGCAGCCTCTTACTCATTTCCAGTATCCAATAGATGGGGATCGATTATAGGTACATTATGGACACAACGTGAAATTGGCTTTATTGTTGGCATAGGATTAAAGCCCCATCAGTTGGTTACAGTCTAGTGCTAACCTCTACTTGAACCATTGATTCAAACCAATAATATGTTCAAATTGGGTGTGCTTAGCTAATCGTGTTGACGGAGCTTAATGGAAAGCTGCCTGGAATTTCGACAACACACCTGCAAATTAATCAGCGAGATCAACAGTTTAACACCTATGAGTAAGTCTTAATCAGCCATAGAATCATCATCCAATCTATTTTGAATCCAATAGGTTAATCTTGTGTTAGGATTAGAAAGCAAGCAACCCATTTGTACTATCGAAGTTAACAAAACGATTATCGAATACAATTTTTATTACGCCCATCCATGAGGTCCACAAAACAAAACAACATCCTTGTGAATGAACACAGCGAAAGAGCTCAGAGGTACGTTAATTTGTATCTGCAGTAAAATTCTGTAGGAGTGGATAAAGAGTTAGACCAAACAAGAGGGAATCACAAAAATTGAACGGACTGAGCACCATGCCTCACATTCTTGTTAAAAATATTGGGAGAACGACCGGTGGGTTACGTATTAGAATTTATACTCAGACCAAAAGCTGGTGAGCGAATCATACAAGGCGTGGCCACGATATACCACTGACTTTGGTACAGCTACTTTTTTTATTTCTCCCTGTGAATGTTTTACGTGTTGTGTCTTGAAGATAACAACCTAGATCTTGTCTGACAGACAATTGACCGATGCACTAGTCTTGCTGCATACGGTGGGGCGTATATGCGGAGAGTTGCTAGGAAGAACGTACATAAGTTAGCACAAGGACGTAGATTGCATCTGCCACACGAAAGCGGCAATCCAACGAATCAGGTAAAATCCCATCTCTAGTGGGTATTCGCCCATAGAGACGATATCTAAGTGGACAGTGCCCCGTTCAGAGCCCTGTTACTACACGTATCTTCTTTCTTCCTGGGCTAAGCAGCTCGTTAGCTCTCTTCCTGGAGAAATCAATAAATTGCTTTGCCTGCCCCATAACACGGAGCCAGCAGCAAACGTTCATGAAATAATTTTACCTAGACGCTAAACTTTAGATAGAGATATCGTCGTTGTCTAGATTTCGTCGCAGGGTACTTACTATGAAAAACAAGTATTTACAAACACGGTTATCTGTATTTAGTAGGTAACTATGAAGAGGAGTGGGTATAAAGTGGGTGTGCACTGCATACCAATCGAACTTCACAGTAATTTTTATTCATTCTTGATCATAAATCTGCAGTAAAAGTAAAACAATGAAGCAAAGCAGACAACCGTTTCAGGTTGGGGCTTTTTGTCCGACTGCTATTGGCGTTAAGGACGTCATTGAAGTCAACGGAGTAGAGGGGGTTCGCTGTTAACTGTGTAGATGCTTGAAAACTACTTGGACGTGAGACCTTCACCTTAGCGGTCACCCTCCCAAGTTCTCACCGCACTCGACGTTGCTTAACTTCCCTAATTGCAAGAGAAACTGTTCATTGCAATGTCTAACCCGTACAGCTTATTTAGTGTTGTAATTATTTTAGCATTCTCGAAGGATATTAACTTGAAATTAGAACTTCAACTTTGAGTATACGGTTTGAATAAGAACTAAACTTCGAAGGATTGGAAATTATTGAGGGAACTAGGAATACAGTAATACGTTTGTTCCAGTGAGACCGTTCGAGGTTACTTCAGGAGAATCTTTGCTCTGTGTTAATTTTTGGACTTTCATCAAAACTTCATCAAAACTTACACTACGTTTCAGAGGAGATTTGATAAGTTACTCTTCCATGTAATCAACATGGAAGTGATATACGCGCAGCATAAAAACGCTACAAACTATTTCACAAAGGTTTATTATTTTTGAGCCCCCCTCATATCAACTACACATGATAACTTAGTCGTAAAATAGGAAAAACGCTTAAAATTCTTTCACTGGGGTTTATTATTCAATTGGCTTGCGTTCATGGTTTGAATTTCTAATAAGCTTTGGCTTTGTGGTGTGTTTTCTACTAAGCTTTGTTTCACAGGTGATAGACCGAATATTGAATTTCAAGAGATTTGTACAGAGCACGTAAATCTGTTCTCAAACAAAATACCAATTTGGGTTGATCAGTTGATCATATTTGTGTGCCTCCTGAAATTCAATAATCGCTCTATCACCTGTGAAACATGCACACTCCAAAGCTTAGTATAAATTCAAATCATGAACGCAAGCCAATTGAATAATAAACCCCAGTGAAAGAATTTGCAGCATTTTTTTGGTTATACGAATGCTTCAACCCGAATGCTTCAAATCCAAATTTAAACGATGTAGCCAGAGGTAGACTGATGTAGAGGAGGCACACAAATATGATCAAGCGTGTTTCACAAGTGATAGACCGATTATTGAATTTCAGGAGGCACACAAATATGACCAACTGATCAATCCAAATAGGTATTTTGGTTGAGAACCGATTTACGTGCTCTAGGCATATCTCCTGAAATTCAATAATCGCTCTATCACCTGTGAAACACGCACACTCCAAACCTTAGTAGAAATTCAAATCATGAACGCAAGCTAATTGAATAATAAACCCCAGTAAAAGAATTTACAGCATTTATTTAATTTTTTTTTTTTAATGGTTATCAGAATACTTAACTCGTGTATCGGCTATGAACCCTTTTAGGAGTTCACTCCAGTATCCACGTTCACTATACATCACTAGGTTACTATAATCAAAACAAAAACACTAATAAACCAAAATAACGCAAATGTTGGCACCATAAATCGGGCCATACATCGGGAATGGTGTGACTTACGGACCTGGGGAGGGGCTCATTCGATTCTTCGTGGAATGTTCTTTCTTCTAAAAGAGTCCAAATGTTTTGAGGTTTTTAGGGATTTTACAAAACTTTGACAACCCTTAAAGGGCACTTTAAATTAAGTGAGAGAGCTGGCTCAAGAATTGTGGGGCGTCGTCGGACGCCATAGCCGGATGAAACAATTCCAGAAAATAAACATACTATACGCTCCAATTCGATGTTTTGAATGAAAGTGGTCACACCACAACCAACAACCATGATTATTGAATAATAAACCAAAAGAAACTATCAAGAGATTACCCATACGAGTACTTTACTAACGAAATTGAAACATTTTATAATATCAACATTAAAGATTCTGAAACAAATTACGTTTCAACTTAGTACGTGATTCAAGGAAAGTGAAATTCAAATCTTGTAATAAGCTGCTCTCTAATAAATTAAAAATTATAATAATTAATCAAGGTAGTTATCAAATAATAATTGAGTACATGATTAGGTTGCGATAATAATTAATAAAGTAAAGAGAGTAAATCAATAACGGAAACGTAAAGTTTCTTTGTATGAATGTAGTGTTATATTTATAAACAGTAGAAGATTTCAGTATCCAGTTTTTAGATTTGTACCTACTTGTTCTCATCTTTGTTAGGATCTAATTAAAAATGTTGGTATGGCTTTATATTATCTTGCTGCCACGTTCAGAATGTTGTATTGTATTTCCTCCTTCCACCATATTATTAACGCTACCACCTTCGCACACGAAAAAAAATAGAAATCCCAACGGATGCCGCCGCTAAATTCGGCGAAACTGGGGTAACGCGGCTCCCGATGCGAAGAACCGGAAAGGAGGATAAGTGGGAGGGAGACACCCTGGAAGTAAAAAGGGCGCATATATAAGTGGTGACGAGAGACAGGTCCTCCCAGGTTTCTCGGGGAAGAAAGTGGGAAAAAACGGGTACGGGGTCCCTCCGTCGATTTTTCATTTGGGAAGCCCCTTTTCTACCGGGCGTGGTGGAGGGTTAGGTGAAACCTCTCGGGACACCTTTAGCCTATCTTGGCGCCTGACCGTATCTCAAGGGCTGACAGCCCCGCATCTGAATGGGGAGACAACACAATCCCGCAGCTAGATTACCGCCGCTCCTAGTGATAAGTGAACCTCTAAACACGGTCTCTTCGATTCTCTTTCCGTTCTTCCCCTTTCCTTTTTCCGTATCCTTCCATTACAATCTTCTCTCCCTTGCGGTGTTCACTTCTTAAATCTTGTTATTTTCAGTAACGCGAGACGTGTAGTATTTCTAAATCAGTGCGTATGGCATCTGAGCTGAGAGATCCAACAGCATCTGCCTAAGAGCAACCGTACTACCAACTTGATTATACGATTGACTTGTGGAAGCAATAGTTGGTGATGCGTTTGCTGTCCAATAGAATATCCATTCGCTGGTTAGGGAGAAGGAAAAGTGAGATACCGCCTCAACAGAGTTAAAATTGGTACAGGTAGTTAAGTGGTAAATTACCAAGAATAACCCTTCAAAGATGGAAGAACACCAGCTACTTGTAGCGCTGCATTTTAATATTTCACAGCATTAAAAGGGAATTATTTAAAAAAGCGCGACAATAGACCTCTATGGTTCTACAGCCAGATCATTTCAATGATCTATTTTACACATTCGAGTGCCGAAGATGAAAAATTGCCTATGCAACCTACAAATATGGGATTCTAGCTCGGAGGAGGGGAGCTAGTAAACAGAGATAAAAGCTACGGCTGGGGAGGGGGGGGGGGGGGGCTAACAAGGGTTTACGTGAGCGCATTCTGTGTTCTGTGAGGCTAGTGCTTACCAAAGTGGCAGGTACACGAATGACCCCCTCGGGCGGACGGAAAAGTGGTGATGCCGGGATAACAGAGGGCGGAAGGAGCCCACCGAAGGTTAGTTGAAGAAGTGTTGAGCGGGGGGGACGGAACTGTCGGGTCGGTACGGTCGCTAAGAACTGGATTGTACTCCTGTTAATCATTTAAATTATATACATTTTCATGGTTGAACAATCTGATGAACCTGGGTGGTGCACACGAGAGCTATCTAAATACTACAAATAGTAATCATAGAAAAGAGAGCTTTCTGGTTTTGATCTAAATGGAAAAAAATCATCGTGATAAAACTACTAAAATACCTGCACGAGTATTCCAACACCAACCCCTAATACTCATACCAATGTTAGAAAGATAGTTTATTACTAATATTTTCCTTGACATGTTACATTCAAGACCAGCAATTGGGTAAGAACCGATTCCCGAGCTGGTTGTGTAACACCGTGTCCCAGCCCCGAGTTGAGTCAAGGTACAACCACCGGAAAGACAATGATAACCATACCTCAAAACAATGAACGAGGGCTTATAAAGTTGTTTCATCAATGAAACTCAAGAAAACCTGAGTAATGTACATGATGACAAAAAGCAGTAAAGCCGAAGGAAAGCCGAAAGTCCAAAACTGGCAAAGTGGATTGTATACGATTTCCGAGCTTTAGGTTAGTACTTTTCCCAGGGCCCCTGAATTTTAAAAATTTTCGAAGTTGATCTCACTTGATGAATGAAACGCTTTAAGACAGTCATCTTCTCAATACCTGGAAGTGATGCATTGGTTTGAAACTAAGTTCGTTATTTTGCACATCCTTGTTGTTTACACTCACGCTCCCATGAGTGATCCAAAATGTTTGTAACAGATCAGATATTGGTCACGATAAGATATTATCTGGTAAAAAAAGCGGATTGATGGCTGTATTACTAATTATCTTGCTAAATATTTGATCGGTTATCGATTTTTCTAGTATAATGTTATTGCAACCAGTTTAGGTGGTAGAGTTCTTTATGTGTACACCACTCTCCTATCCGTGCGTGTAACATCTAACATACTTATTACGAATCAAATATCTTGAACGGGAATCAGTAATAACGACGAAAATTCGCTCTGGCAGCTTAGATGGCAGAGTGGATCAATATTTATTCGTTCCTATCTCTGCTCAGGCGGTTGATGAGCTCACAATATGTGAACTTGAAAGGTCCATTACCTTACTGCATGTACTGCCCATTAGTACCTATAGAAAATTATGAACCAAGGACGAATGGCTCAAGGTAACTCCAACAAATCGTTTGATAGCAGTTACTCTTTGCAAAATTCTGGCCGCAGGCCGTAATACCAGCTCCAGGTTTAAGCCAACGTTATTGAGTGCATTGACATTTTGGTTTATTATTCAATAATAAACCATTGTACTTAATCGCTCTTGAAAAAAAAATTCTAACCCCCCCTGAAAATTTCATGGTTTACGTTAGGGTGTAGAGTCCGAATCTGCAATAAACATTTTTCCGTCCGTCCGGCGTACGCACAATTTCTCCCAAATGGCTGGAGCGAAATATTTGAAATTTTCAGGAAAAATCAATATTGGTCCGGCGACGCCCCAATTCTTGAGCCAGCTCTCTCACTTAATTTAAAGTGCCCTTTAAGGGTTTGCAAAGTTTTGTAAAATCCCTAAAAACCTCAAAAAAGTCAAGGCGGCCTAAATTTTGTACTCTTTTTGAAGAACTCTCCACGAGGAATCGAATGAGCCCCTCCCCAGGTCCGTAGGTCGAACCGATCTATGACCCGATTTATGGAGCCAACATTCGCGTTATTTTGGTTTATTATTGTTTTTGTGTTGCTATCAGTAACGTAGTGGCGTATTGATGTAGTGATGTAGTAATGTGGATACTGGAGTGAACTCCTAAAATGCTTTTTAGCGATACACGGGTTGAAGCATTCTGATAATTTTCAGGAAAAATCAGAAAATCTGAAATTTTCAGGAAAACGCTGCAAATTCTTTCACTGGGGTTTTATTATTCAATTGGCTTGCGTTCATGATTTGAATTTCTACTAAGCTTCGGAGTGTGCCTGTTTCAGGGGTGATAGAGCGATTATTGAATTTCAGGAGATATGCATAGGGCACGTAAATCTGTTCTAGACCAAAATACCTATTTGGATTGTTCAGTTGATCATATTTTTGTGCCTCCTGAAATTCAATAATCACTCTATCACCTGTGAAACACGCACACTCCAAAGCTTAGTAGAAATTCAAATCATGAACGCAAGCCAATTGAATAATAAACCCCAGTGAAAGAATTTGCAGATCTTTTTCCCTCCATTTTTTCCGTTTTGTTCTTTTTTCATAACCAAACATACATTTCATGTATACATTTATCTATCTTGTGTCAATGTCGCAAGATGTTAAGAATCAGTGGTTAACAGTCCAGTGAAATCGATGTGAATGGAATAGCCCCGTTGTTCAATCTAGAAAACATAAACACTGTGAAGCTCCGATGGTTATCTCGCGAAACATCGTATATCTTTCTTTTCGTTTCCAAGTCAGCCCATTCACTGCTGAGAAGGGTCTTGAAGGGTCGCAATTGAAATCTGATGCTACTCATGTTCCTAGTTAAGGGACGGGGCGTGAAACCTCGTTCCGTTAACAGGGCCCATCGATCTGCCTCCGCTACCTCTTTTCCCGTTACCGTTACCAGATCTACGATAAGAAAGCTCTTCCTCTCCGAATCACCTCTTTTCGAAGGGCGAGTCGGACGGAGGGAGTCGAATGAGCCGTATGAGGGGGAGGGGAGAATTAATTTTGTTTATCTCCCGTGAAGGGCTCGAAGAATGACTTCGCGGCCTGGGGACAGCGCAAGAAGCTCGTCTCTTCGCTACGTCCTCCCCCCGAAATACTTGGATAGCTGCCATATCTGATAAGTTCTTCGCATTCTGGGATGCCCAGGAGGGAATGATCCTTTTCTTTCAACCCCCTCCTTTCCCTTTTATCCTACGGTATACTTCCTTTCTGTCACCCCCTCCTTCGCCCATCAACCCTCTTCTTCACCGTTTTCCCGGAATGCCAGAAAAACTTCACATCTGCCCTTATAACAACTGGGGAGGCTTTCCTTCTATTCTCTCTTTCCCGCTTTTTTTTCTCCATCTCTTTTGTTCCATCTTCTCAAGTTTTTACTACCGTAATTCGACCCGAAAGGATAAGAAACCGAAGGCCAGCAAGAAAAGGGAGATTCGATGATCCCCTCCTCCCGCGGCACCAGAGCTTATAACTTTCCGGGTGAAGTATCAAAACACTTTCACTAGGTCCGATTGCCACGAAATTACACAATCTTCCCCTTTTTTCGTGGTTCGTTGAAAACCTTTTCTCCTCTTGTACTACTAAGGAAAGGATTTCAAGCCCCATAAAACTAGTCTCGGAATCTCATTATACGGTTTCATCACATAAATTTCTTTTTGGATAGGCGACATCGAGAAAAGTAAAGGAAACCGAAATCCTGTCACATTAGCGCGGATGTTTGGCCACTACTACGATTTCGTGAATGAAACCGAAGCAAATGATTACACAGCGGTTTATTATTCCTGTTTTAGAATAACCCTTCTAACCGAATGATTGATCTACATATATAGGTATAGATGTAGTCTATGATACATTACCAATACATAGCGCCTACAAATCTTGTAATTTGAATCTAAATTTCATTAAAAAAGCCCCATTTATATTTCAGCATGGAGATCGATTGGCAACGAAATTCGCCACAAGGGCCCTTCAGCTGGTCACTGTGTCTTCGTACCTCGTAATTGACACTAGATTTCTCAATGACAACTTCTATGACCACCAACCTTTACTATCCCCTATGTACGAAACAAAAGCTGATATCGAAACATTCGGTATCTACGATGGTGCAATATTCCGCATAAGTAGAAATCCAAGAATAACAAATGAAGTTTGACGATATAAAATAAAGCACCTTACTTGTTCACAATTATATAACATCCTTAATCACTAAATTCCATTGCAATTATATTAGCTGATGTGATGCTCAGTTGATACAACGCAATCTTTTCTTTACCCAAACACGTTCAAATTACTCACATTCAAACTTTCTGTCAACGTCTTAGCTGTTAGAAATAGCGAACGGATGAACATAGAATAGTCCTTAGTTATTTCAAAAGTTTTTGAAATTCAGATTTTTATTTTTTCAGCCGTTTGATTTCACCCTTCAGCGTTGATTGAGAAGAGAACAAGAATTCAGTCCTCATGGGTTCAGTGGGCTGATTTGTGTCATCAGCCTGAAAAAATGTAATTTCCAACTTGTAAAGACTCCTGGCAAGATCCAAGCTGGTAAAGGCAACATTTCTGCAGAAGAATCAAGGAATGCAGCCTATAACATGAGAGCAATTGAACGAAATATACTTTTATATTTTAATCAAACCCCAATGAGATTGGAGTTCATGAGCTTCATCAAGCACACGAAACGCTGGCAACACAATCCCCAGTCTCTAAGTTTTGATTGAACAACATGCAATTGTCATTTTCCATTTGATCCAAATGAAGGAAACCGACCAATAATCGGCAAAAGAGGGCTCAGAGCTTGGGGATATGCAATGCGATGGGCAGAGATGAAAGGGGTTTGTGGAATCAAGGAGCTACTATTATGTAGATGTCGATCAAATTTGTAGGATGCCTTTTCGGAGCACACAATCCCTGAAAAGTTTCCGTAACTATAACTTAGTTGAGTTTTGAGCGTGACAAGGAGTTGACAGAAACCGACGAACTCACAAGATAAATTGATTATCATACTCTGTCACGTAAAACGTAAGTGTGAAAGTTTAATTTTGTATGGGACAATTTTTTTATATATCGAATAACGTTTTAGTTTAATAATAAGTACATGCATTACAGATATGGCTCAAAACTATTCAGATTTCTTCTACAATCCTAGCCAAGTCACTTTAAGAACTATGCTGCTGAGTCTTCCCAGAAGTATACGACATAGGTGCGAAATTTCAGCAAGGGAGAAGTCTGAATCGGTCTGTCCCCGGTAGATGGAGAATGGGTTGTGAAGCTTAGGAAGCTACTTCCGGAGGGACATACCATCGTCTTGCAGTGGATCCTAGGCATATGGGCGAATGAGCAAGTTTATGCCCTAGCGAGGGAAGGCTCCCGCATGCCTATATCTGACGCCCTTACTACTTATCGAGCCAAAGCCGAAGGGAAGCAGTGGGCTTCACTGCTATACATGAGAAGTCGCATCCAACCGCATCCCCCTCGCCATGAGTCAGTTGCAGCGTTCAGAGCTGTCACCGGCCATGATTATTTAAATGCTCACCTGCACATTATCGGACTGATAGATAGCCCTGGATGTAGCCTGTGTAGTGGCACTGCTTCGATGGTGACTAATCAGTTATCTGACTGTTCTCGACTCGAGGATACCCGACAAAAATTTCACCCTGACGACCTCACGTGGTCGGAAATAGCTAAATTGTATTGGGCTGCAAGAAGTCTCATGGAGCAATACCCTAGACTATCGGTAGGGGGGAAAAAGCTTAGAGTACATCATGAATATGCTTTTCCCTCTTATGCGTGTGTCAGACTGTTACAGAGAGCCAGTTAACGGTCAGTTAAATTTGATATTTGTTATGCTGCTTGGAGTGGATTGTCAGCTTGATACTTCCTAATTTAGTTGCGTTGATATCCGCAAGTGATCTCCTCTCCTGGCAATGGCTACTGAAACATCAATAACGTATGAGCTTTTATTACACGCAATTCTCTCCTGGCAAGAGCTAAGCTGCTTAAGTCAATGTTATTACGGAAGTATTAAGGGATGCAGCCTATAATGCGGGAGCATAGGGACGAAATGGATTCTTCGTAATTTCATCCGACCTCAATAAGATTAGAGCTCATGAGCTTTATCAAACACTCAAATACAATGCCCAGTCCCTAAGCCCTGAAGGAACAACACGCAATTGCTCTTTTCCATATGATCCAAACGAAGGAAATCGTGTAATAAACGGGAAAAGAGGGCTCACAGCTCGAGGATATATCTGTAATGCGATGAGATGGGCGGAGGTGAAGAGGGTTGGATGGAATCAAGGGCCTCCCATTTTCCGTGAGGCATTGTCTCGTCGCTCCGGGAAGGCGAAACGTCAGACTGATAGAAATCTTTCCATTCTTCTCTGTCAGTCCCCAGAGATATAAGCATTCCGCAACGCCATCGACCCCGCTCCATCTCACTCATGCCCTCCACTCTCCCGCTATTCGGATTGCTCCCGGGAATCATAACGCCCTCAACTAAATGTATTTTTATGTTATTATTTTTTTAAGGAGCTCCCGCATCATATTGCGCGAGCTGTATTTTTAACGGGAGGTCGAGGTCAAACATGGAATGTCAATACTCCCGTGCAATATTTATTCAGAATATCAATTCATTTATTTTTCCAAAATAAATACTGCTAAAATGGAAACCATAAGCACGAATAAACGAGTAGCAAATTCCTCTCCTTATTCGAATGACACTGTTTGGACTGTATGTCATACAGTCAGAGGAATGAATAAGATGTAATGATTGGGCGCATGATCATGTCAACCTAGGGAAAAATCAGTAATACTGATCGGAAAAACATGAATATATCCACACCAAAGGTCAGCAATTAAAATATCAGTAATTATGGTTATGCGTTTTGTTATCAAACGTTAGTATTTGGGCTTTTAAGAGTGCTAAGGAAAAATAATTTCCTTGATTCCTAGGGATTCTTATAGTCATGAGTTGAGTTCGGACTCAGTCATATTTGCTTTCTGCTTCCTAGTCTGTCGGTATTGGAAAATTGGTTTCACTTTCGGAATATGAAAATTTATTCTTCTTAAAAATCAATGTTTGATTAGCATTTTGGGTTTTAAATCATTGTGAAAAACTTTAGTTTTGTATCTACCCACCCGATGAGATATTAAGGGGATATGTGAGTTAAGATGTTTAAGGTCCCCTATGAGTTCCATCGCTCTGAAATCAATACATCAATTTGCGCATGCGCAAACATAAAATCCACTAACAACCATTTTCTCACATTCTAGGGCTCCGATTCCGCTCAAATTTCCAGCGTAGTTGGGGAAGAACACTACAAAAAATGTAGTATCAATTTCAGCATGTTAGTTCTCTTAGTAGCTACTGCGCATGTGCAAACGTGAAGATATCTGATTTCTAAATGTTTTAATCGATCTTGACGAAATCCTAAAGAAATGTGTACATTAGGCTGTGGATGGCCCCCTTTGAATTTCATCCCTTTGAAACGCATACGAGGACGTAAAATACTTCTTACACCATTAATTCCAACAGCTTCCACCCATTTTTGAGGAAATCCTAAATGATTGCGTGGATTAGGAAATTTCGAACTTTCACGTCGCCTAAAAAACAGATTTTTATTCAAATTTCCTCATCCAGTTAAATTATGAGTTACAGGATATATGATGATACACCTCTATAATTTATTTTATATACGTTTTTTGAGCATGTATTGGGATGCTAGAAAATTTTTAAATGAGAATTGAATTTTGGATTGAAAATATCAATCAGACATAAAAACAATAACAAATTTTTCTATCCCAACCTCATGACCAGTTATCGACAAAAGGAAAAAAAAAACAAAAAAAAAAAAAACGTGAAAAATTGTTACTAATAAAGATTTGACTCTAGGAGATTAAAAATTCCCACGAACCTCATGGAAGAAGAGCTCCGAACTTTGAATACTTCTGAAAGAACATAATTTAATCATAAATGTAAAATTCAACTTCAGTTGTCAGATTTTAACAACAATTTTGTGTCGTGACGCATTATTACAACGATCGTACACTGCTAATGTCCCTAGAAATTATGACTTAATGGTATGAAATGGTTTTATTTCTCAATAAAATATTCATTTCATCTATTTATAAAGAGATGTATTCGTTAACAGTCCAGTGAAATCGATGTGAATGGAATTGCAACGTTGTTGAATCTAGAAAACATAACACCGTAAAGCTTCGATGGTTATCTCGCGAAACATCGTATGTCTTTCTTTTCGTTTCCAAGTCAGCCCATTCACTGCTGAGAAGGGTCTTGAAGGGTCGCAATTGAAACCTGACGCAAGGTACTCATGTTCCTAGTTAAGGGCTAAACCTCTTTCCGTTAACAGGGTCCATCATCTGCCTCCACTATCTCAAATTTTGAACACTTCTAAAAGAAGATACTTTGATCATAAATGTAAAATTCGTTTTCAGCTGTTGAGTTTTAATAAAGTTTTTATGTCTGTAGGGGTCGTGAGTAATTGATTGACTTATATAATGTTATTATTTAGCACCAACGAGCGAACACAACTAATATCACTTGAAATTATGACTTAATAGATGAAATTAGCTGCTTCAAGTTGAAAAGAGTTAAAAATACTTTCGGCAACGGTCACGCCACGACTGTTTGCGTTGTTATAATATCCCCGCGGAATTTCAAACTATTCGGTGATTTAGTTGGTATTCTCCCTAGCACAAACATGGCGTGCCTCGATGCATTTCTGCCGGCCTCCGCTCGTCAATTTTCGCCCCTTGCAAATGAGCCACTCAGCTGCTCCTGTTTGGTTTCCTCGCCTCGTTATTCCCTTTATCAAACCCATCTGATATCCACCGCGAACCTGGTAGCTCTCCGTGAATTATTGTAGAACCTTAACTCACTTCAAATCATGCATCCTATTCATTGATCATTGTAATGTTTGCAGGAATATTCTCATTACTGGCGCCGATATCCATTTTCCATTCGTGGTATTTGTCAGTGACATTGTCTACGGTGGTCATTGACAATGATAAATAGCTCTGCAGTATGATGTAGTGAATACGAAACGTGACCTTCTTCAAATCACTTGCTTGACCGAAAAAGGAATCGCATCCCATTTGTGCAAGGTATCTTTGGGTCTGTATTCATGACATTTTTTTCTCCCAATTTTGTTTTCCATGTTAGCTGAATATATTCTGGCGAAATCCTAAATATCTACTTAGTTTCTAAATGACTGCTCACTGATTACGTCACATTTTTAGCTTCTTGCTCCAGAAATTAGCTAGGAATTCTGTCATCAACGTCAATGTTACATTATCCATGGCTACTTCAATCCTGCCAGATTCGCGAGCAATCTTTCATCTGAACCGTTTTCAAACTATTAATTTCATACCGCCCCCCTCCACAATCTATCAGAATTAACTGTTATATATATTTCCTCGCTCAGAGTAACAGGAATTTTGAAAATAGATCAAGGGCAGCAAGGAGAATAAAAATATTGATTTTGCAAACCGCAAACGATGGGCCAACGAAATCACGTTTCAGGGAAGTTCACGTTTATTCATTTACCATATTCGGTGGGAGGAATTTTTTATTTGGGATACTATGTCACTCGTAAAATTGATGAGAGCGGATGCTTAAATCTAAAAATGAGGAATTTTTATGAAAATCAATGATGAATGACTCACCTCCATTTTCTTTATACAGGATCAGTTCAGATTTTGAGAAACCAATGCTCCACTCACCTGAAAAAATTGAAAACAATTGTTAAACTCTGGACAACATTGAATCATATTAATGTTTAGACAATTAATATTAAGGAGTTCAGTAATGGAGGTTAAGCAACTGTCTTTGTTAAAAATCATGAATCGCTACAGAGTTGTGGGAACTAGGCGTGTATTGCAAAACGCTTGAAACATTTTTTGATTGTGAAAGTATGTAATTGGATTGACAAATGCTGTATGTGTAGCTACACGTTAACTGGGCATACTTTCTGCCATAGTTCCTTTGTTTAGCAAGCCGAACTTCAGAAATTATAAAAAATGGCATATCCACGTAAGTACATACACCTGTGGTTTTCGTCAATGGGTTCCCTCTTTTAATGTTACGGATTTGTATTCGGGTAATTGTTTCTTCACAATTAGGCTGTCCCATATCTGCCAGTATCAATTTTAATAAGCTGTTTTTCTTATTGATAATGCCTTGTGCGAATTTCAGAGGACTTCTTAGGAAGTGCCAGTTACTGTTGAATAGTAACGTACTTGGCTTAATTTTCAAAACCTGGACATTTGAAATTCTTAATCAGGTATTGAGAACGAGGAAGTACGGAATAAGTGGTAGTAATGTGAAGTTAAATTGAGGGAAGCGGTTGACGTTTATTTCGTTCCGACGCAAAGTAAATTTGAAGTTGTAGCATTTTATTTATGAAGGGAAATGACGGCAAGTGGAAAGGAGAGAAGATGAGACATCAGGTGAGTATCAATGGAATAGCCAAGCAGACGGGCAACACCTTGAGCTCTTGCGTTGGCTCCCTGCGATGAAATAAATATTCGTCAATAGGTCGTAACATGTGTCTTCAAAGAGGAGAACTCCCCGCGCAGAGGGGTTCATGAATTTCAAAATGATTTCAGCCTCATGAATATTTCAGCCGAAGCTTCGAGAGCCTCTAAGGACTACTTACAAATTCACGGTGGTCCGCGATGCGGAGAAAGAGATAGACAGGAGAACGGAAAGAAAAGATCCAAACCACCTACAACATGCAAGGGCCGACAATATGATCCGAAAAGACGTTTCAAAGACGGAGTTTAACGACGGTCAGGTCTTTACTTCACGGTTCGCCCTTCTGTCATGATTACTGGAGTTTCGATTTACAGAAGAAATCGGAACTCTAGAGTTAAGCCTCGTTTCTTCTATTCACCGTAAAAAGGGTGTCCTGAAAGTCTTTTGCCTTCAATTGGAAAGAACTTTTGAGAATAGTAGTGCAGTATTACAATAAGTTTTAACATAGAAACATTTTACTGGTGGGAAGGATAAATGTTTAAAACTGGTTGACGAGGCAGGTCGCTCAGCACCATTGCCTTTCTAGTAAGGAAGATAAAATGTAGCAAGAGTTGTATACATGGTTACAAGAGGTTCTGATTACTGTCATGATTACTGGACATTGAACTGTCAGAAGAAATAGGATTCGAGGTGAAGGGGGCAAATTTAGAAATTTAGCAAAGCAGAAAAATCGAAAATTGATGTAGACCACGGGCGTTGTCGACGATGAGCCGGGGGCCCCCTGGGTGCGTGGTGGCGAGTTTCTGAAGGAAATCTCGAAGAGACTAAGAGACCAAGTCTTGGTAATAGAAATTTCCGAACCAAAGTATTTTGAAATTTGAACAGTATAGTAAAGAAAAAATTAGGTAATGAATCGCGTAATTAGCGAACTCGCTAATTCGGAGAAAATTTGTTTTGATACTAGGGGAGAACAGGTGCGGTCCACACGGACGTCTTTCTAGTACTGATTAGATGGAAAGTCGGTACCTTTTATCCGAACATAATCTATTCCCGATTTGACATGTTCGTCCAATCTATCGGTGGCTTCGTATATTATAATCAGATGTAGCTATTTCAAGAATGGATCCTCCACGAGGATTAAACTTCAATTGATCGTATGTAGGGCTTCATGAGAGTAAATTCCGTCCTTCATCTGCCTGCACTTGGAATACAATTTTGGGAACAGCATTGGAATACCCAAAATCGTTTTTGACAGAACTGTTTCATTTTTATTTGGGTCAAATTCCATTCATTTATAACGTCATGAAAAGTGCTTAAAAAGGCTGATGAACAACGCAAGTTGCTTAGCTTGATTTTTGTTTAGGAAAACTGAAGGGAAGTAGGAGGTTACCGGAGTTTTTCATAACTGTTAAGATTAATGGAGTTTCGATCTACAGATGTGATCTGAACCTCAGAGCACAGACCCTCACTTCAATTGATCGGATAATGGGTGCCATTAAAGTGAATTCCACTAGGAATGATATTTTGGGATTAAAATGGAAAAACGAAGATAATTTTTTACATAGAAATATCTAATGGCTTCTCCGTCATAAATGCACCAAACTGTCATGTGACAACACAGGTCTCTCTGTACGATTGGTTAAATATTGTATTGTATATCGCAGTAGTTTCTGATTACTGGAGATACAATTTACCGAAGAAATCGGAACTGTGGGGTGCTTAACTTCAATTCACCGTAAAACGGGTGTCTTAGCAATATTTTGCTACACTTTGAAAGGAATTTACAGAAAAGTAAACGGAATATTCAAGCCACTTTTAAATTAAATATATCTTACAGGTGGCAAGGGTGAACTTAACAACAGCGCAGCAAGACCTATAAAATAACCGATATACGACTTAAGTTGCAGAGTAAGATTGGTTTTTGAATGAATAGTTAAAATATAGCAAGCATCATCATCATTTTGTGTATCTTATCAACCTTAAACTTCAAATTCAGTTTCAATTTGATTTATCAAGTCAAAATGCGTTGGAACAAAACTGCATTGAAATGTCTCCCTTCTGCACAGGCTATTCTCCTTTCTATAGATGATTGATACATTATTGATAATGATTGTGATAGATATTTTTAGTTGGCCCTTCTCGATTGTTGAATCCGTCATCTTGGGAGATGAATCAGACGCCTTCTAGCTTCTGGGTCATCCTCTGATCGTCACGGGCATTACCACATTCAGCTCAATGGAAGGGGCAATATACCATTCCATCCCCATGCTGTACATGATGTACCGTAGATTTCATTTAGTAACAAGCAATATACAATTTGTAGCGTTTTTGGAATCGATACATACAAATCAAAATTGAACCAAAAACCTTTTGTAAGGGGTTACATTGGTTCATCTTCGGTCGAATTCAATGCTGGAGTTCATTAAACAAAATAAACCAAAAAATGGTGAATCTAAATTGATTGATATTCATTATATTGATATTTTGTCGATTGAATTGTGGGTCCTCTTTTGAATAGTCATGTATGCGTGCCAAGAAACCAAATTTTCCAAAAATGACTAGAGAAAATCCGATGATTTTGTCCGTACTACTCACTGAAACATGTTGAGTGAGTGGAGATTATAACGGCAGGCAGGCAATCGAACCAATGCCGATAGTTTTGTCGCCTCCTTAACGTACGATGAATCTGGTGTTAAAGGATTTCGACATTGGTGAGATGATATTCATTTTACCTGTGTGTAAATGATTTTGGGACATCGGTTGAAAACTGAACCTGTTCGTACTTTGTTATTGCCTCTGTTCGTAGTTACACCACATCCCAGCATTGTTTAGCATTGAATGAAACAAGCGTTGATCTCGGGACGCGCAAAGAGGAGGCGTATTTAGGCTGTTGTTTGCAGTTCATCCTCCCTTCGCTCCAGTGAATCCGAATCCCTATTGTATTAACTAACCCCTTTCCAGTGGAGGCAACTTCAGGGGAGAACTTGGCGGAGGATGGCGTAGGGCTCTGGAACCAGCCTGGGGCCGGGGGCGACGGCGTTGAAACCAAAACGCGAACCTCCCGCAGTTTGCTCTTTCGAAACAACAATACGGGAATAACGGCCTATTCAGACGAGATCAATGTCTGACAACGTGGGGTGAGAGATGCGGCGAATGCGATTTTATGATCCGGGGCCGCTGTCCAGCCAATGCGTGGCCTTACTGTATGAATTAACTGGGTCCTGCGATATATGACTATAAATCTATACGATTTCTTGTTGAATGTGCTAAGCTTTAACTTACGAATCCTAAATTACTTATTGGCATCCTGATATAAAATTGTTGGTTGAAAGAATTAACAGTCTTTCGAGAGGTGGTAACAGGAACAGTCTTGAATTTTCATAATACCATCTCATTCGATTGTCTTCCTTACTCTCTAACAGCTCAGTGTTTTCGTCTTAGGTTAAGACGGAAGAATGAAGCAGGCAAGGTAGATACCCTTACAAAATGACTATAATCTATATTAAAAGAACAAATTCGAATCGGCATTGAGCTAGAATGTAAACGGGCTGAATTGGCAAGTTGATTATCTTAAATCGCCGAAACAAATATGAATCAAATCGCGTACACTCATATTCAATTTCTAATTGTATTGGTTATTCCCCCACGTCCCCACTGCGTTTATTCCAATGGTCCATCACGTCTAGAATTACTCGTTTTGGTTTACTATTAAGAATAATAACGCTTTGCAATCCTTAGCAACTGTTGTTTTTACCCCCTCTCAAACTTTGTTAATTCAAGTTCTAAGGTTCGTAGATTCAAAATAGACGATGTTATGGTCAAAATGCGCTGACATAGCCAAGTGGGGGATCATTTTCCAGTTTTGTTGGACGAAAAATCGACTGGAGTAGGTTCCAGGTCCATAGAAATTAACCCAACAGCCAATAATCGTGATTTCTCAATAAAAAAATGTCCCCAAAAACCTCACGATAACACAACAAATTACGCATAAGTAATTAGAATAATTTATTAATTAGGATTGGCAGCGTTTTTTTCTTTTTTTATAATAAGCGGAGTTAGTTTTTTAATGTGATTTGTAGTTGTTCAGTATCACATAGGACAATTCCTCTGCTCCTAATACGAGATAAAATTCACGAGTGATTCATCACATACTGCGATTAATTTAAATGCATCTGTTTTATTTGACTTGGCTGTTATATAAGTAGCACATCAGTAAGAAGAGTAAATACATGTAATTATTGGTTTATGCATGATCCAAACTTGCTGTTAAAAATCCTGATTTTTGGAGAGTTTCCTTAGACTCTCCATACAATATCAAAAATGGTCCCTCAGATTGAGACGTGACTTGCATTCTTCATTTCAGACATAATAGTAATACATTTTACAAATCTGCTCAAATGGCGATTATTGGTGATCCTTTTTAATTTATGGGCGGGATATTGAAAGTTAGACGTTGCTTTTTGTTGTCTCAAAAATATGTGTCTGCTGTGAATTCCAGTTCTGTTGGGATGCTGAATCTAATGAATCAGCCCTGTTTAAGCCACAGTCGGTCCTCCAAGCCTTTGTCTAGCTAACACATCTAAACTAAAAACCATCTGAATTCCTATTATGGAATATACCTACTGATCAGGTTAGCAGCGTCGTGGAGTGATAGTAAGAACCCAAGATGTTGTGCGCTCCCTCTCTCCAGTCACCGGCTAACTGCTTATACGCTCTTTAATTTCTCTTAAACGAGACAGAGACGAGTCTCTTGGATTAGACTCTTTCAGAGTTATTAAACATGAACATATGAGGGCAATACCAATGGTTTAGCTATTGCTGCAGAACTACCAACCTTATGTTAACGTGCCCCGATTCCCTGATTATTGCACTGTAACTTGTTTCTAAGAGAAATATTTGCCGATCAGGTCCTTCAATGAGAGAGATATTTACACCCGAGTTGGTTATAGTCACCCAAGAACATGACTTACATCTTCATTAATTTTTTTCACTATTTCATTTCAATTTAATAACATTTTTCCATGAATATTTTCAGTTCAGTCTTCTTCATGATTACATTACCTTCTTCGCTTAATCGAGATTATAATTTCACGTGCAAACATATTATTATGGATTATAAAAGTTATTGGTAAACGAGTGAGTTCGACTTTTGTGCTCGTTTTTCATGGATATGAGATAACGTTGGAACGTGAGGACAAACCGAACTTACACAGACCTTGCAGCAGATGGATACCACTAGATTAAATCATGTTCTAAATCACACATTATATATTGAAAATTGAGGCTGGATACGGTTTTGATTATGCGAATTCTCTATAGAAATCATGATAGTAAAGTATTTTTTTTTCCTTCATAAATAACTCTTAGAGGCTTTTTCTTCTTCTTCAGACACATAAATTGCAGGGAACGTGAGAGTATGATGAAATATGGGAGGGCATGCTCTTTATCTTGGCCTTTTCCGCCGCAGGTTTTAGAAAACCGAGTAACTCTTTATCGTGTCTCACTTCGAGCGAAAGAATTTCAGAACGGAAAAGAAAGACAACGGTTTAATTCAACGAGTGGACCGGACGAATTATAAAATACCTCTGGCATAAATTATTTATCAAAGGATTTCAAGAATGGCTTCGCTTTTCTTGGGGGAACGGGGGTTTTCCAAGGTAGTCAAAGAGTGTGAAATGAAGAACGTCAAATTTACTTATGTAAATGAAATGCTTCAAGAGCTGTGAAACTCCCGAATTCAATCAATTTTCGTGTCTTTTCATATTCATTTATTCATTTCTCTTTATTCATCTTCTCTTTCGGACGAGTTGAAGCTAAATAGAAATAATGATTTAAACAGAAATCATAATTTATAATACTACAGTTTGATTAGCAAAGAGCGTACAACGTGAATAGGAATTATGGAATCTTCAACACTTTTTTTTTTCAAGTCTTATTGTACTTGTAAATAGGTGTACTCAAGATGGATGAAAACAAAATCCCACGTTGGCGAGACGAATCATAGCTGATTTACTTGCAAAGAGAGGAGCAACAAATGGGCTATCTTGACTCGGGAATTTATTGCTTTCTAACCGCCATTCTTGCTAGACATCAGTCTCGATGGATGGCAATGGAATTTATCAATCCAATCAAAGGATATAGCGGAAAAGCGCGCAGCACCAATTTTCCAGTTGCCCATAGTTCTGCACGAAACTCGGTCCACAAGTAGCTATGAAGAAAAATTGTTCACCCTCGAACCAACAAATATTTAAATATAACGACAACAAAATTAACAGCTAGATGCGAATAGTGCTTCCATTTAGTCCACACTACTGATTATGGGTTGGTTACTTAACTTTTAAGATGTTCTTGAAGATTCGGTCATAGACAATTTCTTGGGAAGTGTTCCAAGGATCAGAACTTTACCAATGAAGAACGAAGTTTATCGCAGAATTATTTAGTGGATCTATATGAAAATGTTGATATTAACTCAATTCTTCAAGCTGCAGGAATAAAATACAAAAACAATGTATAGGGGAACTGGTTGAATGGTAGATGTCAGTAAGTTGTGTTTTGTTTTAAAACGTGAGTAATGGGTTTTACAGGATCGAATAACATGGGATAAGAACAAAAAGTGGAAAGACCAAAACAGGTCAATTGATCAGTTCAGATTCGATGGTTTTTTTTTTTTTTTTTTTTTTTTTTTAATAATCAAGGTACCGCTGGTTCTCCAAACATGTCGGTGTAGGCGAGGAAAGCAAACTGAGATGGCCACACATTTAAAAGGCAAACTCTGTCAATATCGCTATTGGATGTTGTTACGTAGAGACTGCCGTTATTCGAACTTTCAAGGTTTGTCTCAATCTCATACATGTGATGTCTTCCTTTCAGTTTGATGTTGTCAGTATACCCTTTCTATTTTCAAGTTGAACATAACGATGCGCTTTACAGTGAATTCGGAGAGGGTATTGCACTATCGCAGAGAATAGATACGGGACCGACCAACTCTCGACACGACGTCAACAGCGCTATAACTACTCGACAAGGGATAACAGCTTCGAAAGGAGCACAAATCATTCGACCGGGCGTTGCAAAGGCTGCACATGAGCGATATCGTTTAATGTATTCTAGGTGTCTCTCCAAGATAAGCGCCGCTCGTTCCCTAGTTCCATGATGTACAGCACTACGTCTTGACTACTCCTGCCTTTCCAAAGTCTTTATGCATAATTACTCAAGAGGCTTTTCAACGGCATTAAATGGAATTCCCTCCTCCTTTCTTCCATTCAGAGACCTACTTCCCTTCTAACAGACGTACGCTATTATCGTGCTGAAATTAATGCGAACATTATGTTCCTTCGCCGCTATTTGCCTCGTCCGTCCCTGTAGGAGCATTCATATTATTTGTGTAGTACGTACATTCACTGTCTAGATCTTCCGCAAACTAGATGGGGTCAAGTGGATACGTTCTCAATCATTTAAAATATGCAAGCATCTAGCTGTTTTGTGTTCAATGGACTCATTTTATTCTAATGATCTGCTGGAAACTGCTACCGTGTCTCCTCAAGTCCAATACTTGTCGTTTAATATGTATATTTATTCCAAACGTACATGATAAGCTAAATAAGGAACACGATTGCTCATGTACACAAAGTACCATGGATCCTACGGCTATGAAATTCATAGGAATCAACTAAGAGCTAAACCGTACAATCCCTGAAAACGACTTCAAATTCGGACAAAAACGCAGGGAAGCATTGAGCGAGACACCGTTTTCCATATACACATACAGATCAGCAAGTTCTGAGTGAAAATATTGATTTTGAAGGATACCCATTGATTGAATCAACAATTTTGAACTGAAGGAATACATTTTTTTTCTTGTTCTTGAAAAGACGAGGAAGCAAAATCATTATGAATACAATAAACTGTACATGATAACGACAACGAGGTGAATAGCGGCAGAATAACAGTAAAGAGTGATTTCTGACCATTGTGGACAGTTTTAGAACTGTAGCAGTCCGAGGCACAGTAAACTTCTCAAGAAGACTTCCACAACAAAGTCGTCCATCGTACAATCTCTAGTGATAACGTTATCACATCAAACCACCCGTTTTCCCCGTTTCCCAACTTTCCACTGTTCCTAATCCAAGAGTTTATAAACCATTAAATTCAATAAACAATAATGTAAGGAGTTGAAAACTTAGAGACTTTCATTCCTAATAAATGTTTATTTCAATCAATTTACAGCAAAATGAGCCTAAATTTGTTGCCCACATGGGGCCAAAAGTGAAACCGTTCAGATTCATATTAAACTAGATTATAACCAACAGTATTCTCCGTCCACGCTTTCTTAGACAAGTATTTTGTTTCACTTTTTTCTCATACTTGCCAAAAAACGAATATTCTATTCTATTCTATTCTAGTACGTTTCCACAAGTAAAAACTCCCCTCACCACCCGCCAAAGGCTGACAACAGTGGAAGCAGATTTTTCAACCTCAAATTATGGGCCAATTCAATATGAAAAATCCTGTGCGTAATCAGAAATTTCAAATTTGATGTTGGGAAGCCGTGTGGAGGGGGCTATCTCTGATCATACCCAATTAAATTCTAAGCCGACATTCATGCTTTCTTTGTTCGATTAAGAACGAGGTCTAGTTTTTGAAAATACCCATATGTATTTATAATTATGCACAAAAGAAAGAACAAGTACGAACCAGACACAGGGACGCCCCTGTTATGCATGCCTTACTTATCGGTATGCTTTCCCTACAGTATCCCTATTTACCTCAGTCTCCACGATACAGAAGTATTGTTGTGTGTGGGAACCGAGTAACATGGCAAATTGCGACACACTATTTCAATTGAAATATAAACAACAAAAAAACTGTAATTGAAACATTTTTTTATCAACGTGACAACGGAGTCGATTGCTTGGTTTGGAGAAGTCATTATAAATAATGAATAAACTTATATCCTAATTGGGGGGGGGGGGAGGTATATAAATAAAAAAACGGCAGTCGCTATTGACCCCGGTTTATGGCATGGAAAGTATTTTCTACTGAAGGTAAATTATACGAATTCGGAGCAGTTGCAGATCTTGCATGTTTGAAGCAATTGTGAACATTCGTAAGTACCTACAACTTTACATTTTAATTGAAACCTGAAGCTAATGAGTCTTGAATTCCCCGAAGCGAACTATGTTCGTGTCAAACCTGTGGCCCTTAATAACACAAGATGGGCTGTCATTGAAACGTTTTTGTGTGACCGAGTGACAGGGCGATAAGCTGCGGGAAGAAAAACTTTTCGAATTGATAATGGCAACCGATGTCAACTTCGGAGCGACTAATTTACATTGAGGCGATAAAGGGCCGGTTGCGTGATCAGATTCATCCACAATCATTTATGCAGTGTTGACAGTTAAAACTGTGGAGTCATGTTCGATCGCGTATACATATTTCATTGTGCGATAACTGGGGCACAAAACTCGAGCTGCTCGTGACAATACGAAGTATTAAATACTGATACATGACAAGGACTACTGACAGATTGTTGAAAACTATTTCATCCGTCAGGAATGAAAAATGGATCGATAAACTTGATTACGGAATGAGGAGGTACCTAGATCTTTAGGATTATCAGAAATGAATGGCTATAGATTATGGCATGTGGTTACTGCAACCGTGTCAGTATGTGTTGTGCTGCCAAATTGGTGATAATTTTTTCGAATAATCTTCAATAATTACGAAATGAGTGAAATAAATTTCATCTATAAATAAGTTAGGCCTCTACATTCGAATGCTTCGTGCGCAGGTGAGCAGTAACCTGTGTATTGGATCGAGATAGGTCAATGGAATGCCTTTGGCTCCTCATAAAATAATTTTGGATACAGACATGAAATTGATAGAGTAACTAATAGGACGATGCCTGTCTCACTGGATGGTTAGTGTAACATTGGGTAGAACTAATGAATAATCGCTACAGATCGCCAAGCGTCTTCGAGCGACCTAGTCGCCTTCACCCCGCCAATCCATGTTATTTTATTCTATCTAATAATTGATTATATCGTTTATATCAAATTGAATAAAGCATTATCCATTGTGTGCTCGAACCACGTTGTTCCCCCAACCTAGACTCTTTTAATTAAGGTTTGTAAGATTTACCTAACCACACAAATATTCACCGGCTGCAGTCGGTAGATCACACATAGCGATTCATCAAACGTAACCATTCATTACACTTCCGTGTATCGCAGTGGGAGTGGACCATTTTCAGCGAATTGTCAGATAACTCAAGGTTATCAAAAAGCTGAAGGAAATACAGAGAGGAAAGAGACGAAAGGGAAGAGTTGGTAATGATCCGGAAGCCTGTTTTGATAAGGATCCATAGTGTCAGCAAAAATATGAATGCAACTCATCGCAATCAATCGTAAATGAACACAAACAATAGCTGTCTCTCGCCTCTTCGATTATCTTGACTTGACAGCTTAGAAATGCATCCGACAAAACTAACTTAAATCGTCACTTGAGAGGTCTGGAGTTGTCATCATTCGATTCAGCGAGAGAAGTTAGGTATAACGAGACTCGTCGAGACTTTGAAAAACCCTCAAGTTTTGCAGAAAACACGTTTTACAGCAGTTAAACACCATTTCCGCCAATAAAAATATTTTTAAAAACCAAAACGACCACACCGTTGGAAAGCTGACATCTCGGCGCACGTTTTACCAGGTCTGCACAGTTCTGCGTCAAAAACAGGCGATTTCAAGATTTTCACAAAATTGCCATTTCACGCAGCAATCGCACATCTTCAATAAAATGAAAAAGATGTTTTCTGACATCAAATAGATAGAAAATTCAACGCTCTTTTCAACGTTATCATAAAATGAAAATAACGCGGAAACAAAGCTTCCTAAAAAAATTGCTAAGAAGCACTTTTGGTCTGAAATGAGTTTTAGAACATGTAGAAGTCGGATTGTGTATAACTCCTGGGTCACTTTGTATATTATATATGGGACGTGCTACTTCAATAACGAATCAATGATGATAGATCGAGTTGAAATTTACATGTTGTCATTAAACCCCTTGTAAAATGAAATTCACAAGGAACCATATACGTCCCAACCCGCGTGATAGTCTCACATTCCCTGAAAAGGTCATGAAAATCGGATGAACATTATGGGAATTAGGGTTGTTACAGGGTCTGGGCATTATTAACATTTTCCACCGTGATCATCAAATGTTCGTGTTTTTCAATGTTGGAAGCGCAACCGAAATGGAAGAAGTATGCTAATCTTATAATTAAAATGTAATAGTTCTGAATTATGTTGTTTTTTGTTCTCGAATATACCCAGTTTTGATAGTGTGTGTAGAAGTACGTCTCGTCTAAACTGCAGTTGAAGCATCCTATCTTTCTTTCTTTTCTTTTATTTCTCTGCTGGGGGCCAATATCGACTCGAATCAACTTGAGGTTCGAGTCACGTTTTCATGACTTCCGATGTGGAGGCCGGCCCAATCCGCCCGAACCATTTCATCCCCAGGCCACCTCTTATCCTTTGTAGGCTGCCACCCTCTCGGACAGACCCGCGTTTTACTGCTGACACATTGCTAACCTTCCGGGGGGAGCGATGCTGGCGTCGGAGGAAACAAATTAATGGAGTGGGGTAATCTCTTCCAACAAAAGAAGAGTAGCCGTGCCACACTCTCCACGTGGCTTCTATAGACTCCCATCCGAGGACGCTACTGGCCTGGAAACGAACATTAAAAAAGGCTGCAAATTAGTGGACAAAGGTAATTCACCAATGCGAATCACTAGAACAGGATTAAACAACCAGAGGCAACGCTCCCACAAGTAGAATTCCCAGAAATTTAACGAGACAAAATAAAAATGCAGTCAAAAGGAAAGATTTCGCTTGTTATTCTCAACTGGATTTACACTCGGAAGACCGCGTTATGGGAAGCATTCTCGTATTAGGAACTCGCAGTCCTGCGGTTCCTGAACGATTTTTCCAAATGTAGAGCAAACGGTTGATCGTACAGCAATCCGAGTGGTCTCATTCGATGCGCAGAACTGATTTCTATATGAATGGAAACAAGAAATCTAACCCCCTTTCATCGAAGGTGATTTTGATTGCTATTGTTTGATAGTATAATCCTGAAATATTATAACTTAAACAGGGGTCCCCACATTGGGGGGGAGGGCTATGGCGCGGACTGCGTCATCAAAATTCTTGGGGAGAGGGGGTTCCAAACATTCTTTTGGCGGGGGGGTTGATTGAAACAGTGTTTAACGTGATGACATTCAAAAGTATATTACATCACTAGATAGAACGTAAAAAATGAACCTAGATATTAATTTAATTATGGTTTGTTTTACCTATATAAATCTCCTTTTAGTTGTAGATAAAATAAAGGCATCACTTACGAGTATTTTTTAAATTTTTGTTGTTTTTGGGGGAGGGACCAACTTACAGAGTCGGTTCTAGGTTTTTGGGGGGGGGCTAACCCCGGACTTAGGGCTGATTGATCAAGACGATGAAATTACTGGAACGTCCCGTATCGATGATGAATTTTTGATATAAATTTTGTAACCTTTGGTCCAGTGGTTTGAAGAAAATATTTGGACAGAGCAAAACATCCAATTTTGGGAAAAAATTGAAATTGCAAGAAAGTGATAATTAAATCATCCTATTTCTATGATTTCGGGTTGGTAGTTCAATTGGAACTAAATTCGGAAGCAAAACATTGCAAACAAAGGATAAAATAAGAAAAGTAGGTGTTAATTCTAAAATGAAAGAAGAAAAATGTTGATCCAAATGATGAGCTAGAAATGATACCTATTCCCTAACTGGTATTTGGTAGAATTTTTTTTGTTTATTGACTTAAATACAATCAGGCCATGTCAATACCTCATGGGTAACAGTAAAATTAATTAGATTTTTAGTGTTTTGAAGTACATAAGCTATTCGGGAATCATCCGTAGAAGTTCCAACAATTTTTTCTTCAAGATACTTAACAAGTTATCTAAATATTGAAGTATTATTTTTTAGTTTCATTTAGAAAATTCAATGGTTTTTCCCAATACAGATTGAGTTACATGATTTGTCCTCATAAATTTGCCACCGCTAAATCTATAAGTCGATGTTACTTTGATTCAGAAAGCTTTGCGAGAGTATCCGTCATATTCTCATCCTCCGAATTTTTAGAACCCGTTCAGGGCCAAATGAATGACTCTTGTTCAACCCATAACAATCAAAACGGAGCATCACCACCTGGATTTTATTCATCTCCCAAGTCCCATTCACGGATTTAATGAAAAAAGTTGGAAACACATCTCGCACTCACACGGGCCCGCTCCACTTCTCCACCGATACAACTTTAATCCCACTGTCGAGGCAAAAGGACTCGACCCGGAGTTGCTCTGAAAGTTGTTAAGGTGTTTTGAGTTACCCCCTCGCACGAAAGGCTGTTTACCATAACTTCTCGTTAGAATAGAGTTTATTTCGAGTTTGGTTATAAATGGGTGCCCACCTCGTCTCCGCTCCCTCCGCCCCCGTCCCGAGAGGGCAATAAAAGTAAGTTGCTCACGGGGGCAGAGGGAAACAGAAAGTGCTCGCCTTTAAACGTTTATGTTATAAATACTCTTGTGAGGCGGCGTCTATGTTGCTAGAGAAGCGGCCATTATGGTCGGAGCTTTTCAGGAATTATTCACAAGGGCCGCTCCTCTTTTGGTGGGAAGGAGGCTTTCGGGCCAACTTTTACTTTCGGCGCGTAAGTACTTCTGTCTGACGTAGGAGTTTCTTTGTTCGATTCACTGAGCCAACGTTCGAGTGAAGCAGAAGTTGAAGGATCTGATGGCTGATGAGCTCGCCAAAAGTTATCAGCTGAATGGTCGATTCCAGCTACCTCACACAAGATTGTAGAGAAACCTTATGTTCTACCAGACTACCAGAATAACGGTCACACACACCAAAACACCTCAAGCTGCGATGAATGTGTATCAAGAGTTGATGAGGATCATTCAAAAAAATCTTCAAAATTATTAGTTTCACTCCTATTTCATTTCTTCCTGAACCTATTATCAATACCTCTCAGTCATACTGGATTTTCCTGAAGGTATCGGGTGACCTATGATCTAAAATGAATTTCGTTTCATATTACAGTTTCACTTCATTTGTGCGTTCAAAGCTTTTCGACCAAGCTCTCGATTGCTATCAGCCATACTGGTTTTGCGGAAAGGCCCCGAACACCACAATATATCATCAATATACCACAAAAAGTATATCAATATTTGTTGTCGATCATTCCAGAAACCTTATCTTCTTGATTAACGTAAGTAATGAAATAAGGAGATACTTGCTTTTAGTACTCCAAAACTTTCTAATCCAATGGTCTAGTACTCCCAACCATAGAATCAGCAGTAAGGTCGCATACTGCATAATATCTCATTAGCGTTTATCAAAGGTTGACGGTGATCATTCCATAAACCTTATGCTGTCGAATGGGTAAATTCAGTCGTGAAATATAGGGACAAATGATCGTTTCAAATTGTCAATTTCACTTGCTTCAAGTTTGATGTGGGTCATTCCAGAAATGACAAGATGGATTTCACCAAAAGAGGACTAGGCCAGAAATAGGATCTCGAATCTGGAAAGGCCGGAGGGGTGACTGATCTCGCATGGAGAGCGCGCAACTGGACAACTATGCTGGGAGTACTGGAGTCTATTGTTACTGACTTTCGTACAATTCAAACAGCAACAGTGATGGATTGGAATTTTTGACGATTGTGTTTCAAATGCAGACTTCCTATGGCTCTCTTGGAGGTCCTCTCATGAAGTTTCCGATTCGGCCACCCACTGGGAACCTTGAACCGATTTTCGCATTACAAAAGCACATAGATCATGATCCAGTGGTTGAAGGAGATGGAATGGATAAGACCTCTAGGATGTCCTTGTAATGGGACTTTGCAAATTGACTACAAGATATTCATGGGTATGAAATGGATGAGAACTCACGTTTCAACAATTTATACAGAGGCTGTTACTCAGAAGTGTCAGCATTATGTATAGGAACTACGAGAGGTCAAATACGAGAGAATATTAAGATTGGAAAGCAGAGTTACAACTTCCCATGAAAAAATACTGCCAAGTTGATTGAGCCAGTTTCATAGCGTTTTATTTTCGTTCAGCAGTAAACTATGATCGAGCGTGAAATGTCAATATGAATCAATTAGGAAATGATACTTGCTAAATTCCAGATTTGAACATGACGAGTGAAAACCACTAAATTTTGAGTAATGGACTTGGTAAAATATGGACTACAGCGCTGCCAATTCCATCAAATCATTTTCTGAAAATTTCATTAAAATCCTGTAAAACCTACAGAAACTAAGCTTGTTAGAACCCTTATTTAAACCCACAGAATGAAAAGAAAAAAAAACATATTCTTGCGAACACTTCTGTTTCATCTTCCGAAATTGAAAACCTACAGGTGAACTGTGACGATTCCCTCTAATAAGGCTATGATGAATCTCAATTAAATATATCTTTGGCAGGGGTGCCCACCCTCCTAAAGCTTCATGACCCCTCCCAAACTTAATAACAGCCCCTCCCCCCCGCCCTTTAAAAAAATAAAAAGTACTCGTAAGCACCCCTTATTTTATCTAAAACAAAAATAAGATTTATATAGGTATTGAAAAAATGCAAACCCATTGGACAATAGACAAAACGAGTATATTGTTCGAGATTCATTACATAGGATGTAAGATATTTTTGAATGTCGTCACGTTAAACACTGTTTCAATCAACTTAACTCCCCCAACCCCCAAATTTTTTTGGAACCCCCCCCCCCCCCCCAAAAAAAAAATTTCAATGACGCAGTCTGCGTCATAGAACCCCCCCCCCCCCCTGTGAGCTCCCCAGTCATTGGAGACTTTCCCATAGTAGAGCGTATTAGACGTGCGTCACTATGTCAACAAGCTTCAAACCGTTAAAATAACAAATGAATGAACACCAGTTGGACCACGGCTGGACGGCTACACAGAAATAACGACTTGCACCAAAATTTAGTTTTTTCATTCAAGCGCTGTTTTGATAGAGTTCACCAATCGAAATCTACCTTCGTTTCTTTTACAATTCTCAACGTCATCATCATCACTATTCCCTTCATCCCACACCACCTGTCATGTTACGATCATTCGTATAAGGTAGACATCGTCACAGAACTCAAGAAGCAATGTAGGTTCAATAAGGAACTGGTTTTAACTACCTGTCTGAGAAAATGAAGCTATGACAATAACTCCAACAATTTTCAAGTAAAAACTTTCACAAATTACCTCCATCGAAATCCGTTTTGACATATTCTGAAACGATTTCGAGATTTTAACTCTTTTTTTTCTATCGATAACAATGTCATCGATTATACATAGGCCATTCCAGACTATAACATTCGATAGGACTCAGAGAAAGTAATTCGTTCTTGTTTTGCCGTAAGTTAAATCAAGGAAGGATTAGTTCGTTGGAGAAAACATTGTGAGCTCATCAACTAGGTCCAATTTCAAAAAATGTACAAAATATGGTTGAAAATATTTGAGTTTTTATTTTTTCGGCTTAATACAACAACAAAAAAGTTTATCAGGCATGATCCACATCAAAAAAATTGGAGCACAAACTTATGCTGAAAACCAAATATAAATTTCAATAAAACGTGGTAAAAAATCGGAACTCTTTGAGTAGAAGAATATTTATCTGGGACTAGATTTAGTTTTAGCAATCAAATGCATATTTAACTTAATTTTTGAATAAAAAGTGTTCAAATTTTAACTCAATTTAACAAAAATTTAATACGATAATTTCGGAGAATTCCCTCAAGAGGATCATGCTGCATAAATGCAACTTTTCCATTCAATCTGAAAAAAAAATTCATACCTGTACGATTTTTCTTTATTGCTGATTTTTCCTGTCAGTAAATGTTCTAATTGTGCAAGTTATTTGTTTCTCTTTGAAAAGAGCAATTCATTGTTCTCTCCCTTAACATACTCGTAGGCATTATTACGCAGCTAATGAACCTCTGTTTCCTTTATCCAATGCATTTCAACATTTATTTCTAACTCCGTCAGGGGTTTTCAACCCACTGAACGCGTACGAAAGGCTTTAAATAAATCAAGACTCTAATTAAAGCTTTCCAATGAATCCTGATCCCCTCCGGGTCCGCCTGCGAGTCGTCGCCCACTTGCAAAGCCGATAGAATCCATTGCTTACAATGCAATCTCGCCCACGTTCGACTCGACAGGTGGGTAATTGCTTCCAAGTGTTCACCTTATCAGAAGGTCAAAGGAGGAGCCACAGACCGAGTGACTGGGGTAGAGAGCTGACCCTGCGGCCCGACCTGTTTATGAGGCGTTGACGTGTTTAGGGGATCTCAAGAAGATGGCAGCGGGGCAGCTGATACGGCCCATAACCTTCTTAGTACATTGCTGGTGAAAACATCGCGTGACGCTGTCCGCTGTCCAATCTCTTTATCGCAGGCCCTCTTTGCGGTCTTGCTCGTTGCAGAAAGAAAACTCCAAAAACATTCCATTCCATCCTCCAAAAACAATACCATTTTGCTTATTTAAGCAGGATCCAGGTTGGAGCGTCTTTTGTTTCCAAAATCAAAACGCGATCATTATTATTTTTTACATTTCCAAGTCCCTTCTGCGGCACATCACAAAGCGTTACCAATATCTGATACAAAAACCTGAAAAGCTTCCGATAAGACTCCGTTTGTCCTAAGCGCTCAAAAATCGTTCACAACTCGTTCGAAAGCTCTCGTGTTACGCTACAAAATTATGCCAACTAAAATACTTTAATGACAGAGGAAATTCATTCATTCATCAAGTTAGAATCATATAATGTTTATTAATGCTAATTAAAGAACTGATTCTCATGGTTGAACCGTGATCTTTTCTCTCCTGATGAGGTAGAAACAACCAGCAAGATTGGTTGTTGGGCATCTACTGTCTGCAGAAAATGTCTGCTAAACAACAAGTACGATTGTTGTGATCTCGTGTTTCGTTCTGTGTTAATGAGATTCTTCTTCAATTTCGCCATAAAACTAGCATTAACGTTTTCGTTATTTCGGACACAAAGCCCACAAACTGTAACCACAATATTTCTCTGCACTGGCCTCGGAAGAACTATTGACTTATTTTAAAGTGTAAGCAAAAGGAATTGCGAAACTCGATATTACATTACAACTTGTAATAATTTATTTCTGATTCCACACATTTTCATCGTTCTTGGTCGTGAAGTGTGACACACTATATCCTAGAAGCACATTGAGCAGAATAACTTTAGTGCTTTGATCTCCTTGTTAGTAGACTGATGTCAATTTCTTGTACTAAGCTGCCTATTTTCTATTTATTAGGACATACTATCTTTTCTGTCTATTTGTATGTCCTTGTATGTCGTTTTGAAAATTAGCTCCTAGATTCTACTACTATCCAATCTCTTTATATCTGGTTCTTCTCGCGATTTTGGCGATCTATGAGCTAAACTGCACATTATGTTACGGTATGCATACTATTTTTAGGCATATTTCGAACAATCTTTTAGTATTTGTCAATTCCTTGTACTAAGCTGCCTATTCTATATTAGGACATAATATCTGTTCTTCTGTCTATCTGTATGTATATTTTGCGCATTAGCTATTAGATTCTGCCACAGTCAAATCTCTTTATCGTAGGCTCTTCTTGCTATCTTGGTCATGACTGACTGAAAACCTTCTTTCTCCAACCAATATGATATTCATACCATCATACTGAATGCCGGTCGAAACATATTTTATCCTCCAAAATCGAAAAGTGATCCAGTCCCACCGTTTCACGTTTTTTCCTCAGTACCCTCGGAAAAACTATTCACCAATTAATAATTTACACAAGTGTATGGAAAACTACAATCATAGTACAAAAAAAAAAAAAAAAAAAAAAATATTGAAAATAGTTCAGGTGAAATTGTTTACAGCTGATACCTGACGTTTCCAACATAAAGGGGAAGGTGATATCTCCTAAAACAAAACTGAGAAGAAGATGTTTAATGATTTGCGTTGCCTGCCACACAAACTGGCAAATTAAATTGAACACAAAATGTTGAGTGGTCATAAGTTATCTCGTTCTCATTATTGCGCTAACACATTCCAACACGAATTGTTTCTGTCATCCAGCTGTTACCCCATCTGTCGGCTCATTATTACACACAATTAATGGTAGTTGAAAGCCGTCTCGTGATGCAAATCATCTCGATTATTTTCTCTGTGACCATGACCTGTGTATGACCGAGTGTACAATTCGCTCGTATTAGCGAAATTCAGAACCTCGATTTCAATTGACGCCTCAATTGGCGCCAATTGCTTCGTGCCATCCGTTTCATCTTATTGTGTCGCACTTTTTGAATAGTTCACGCTGATTGAATAAGTTTCCCGGTATTTCGTCTTGCTAACCGTTCGCTTCTCCTTTTCCAAATTCATTTGTAACTTACAAACTACCAACAGAAAAGTCCTTTTCATAATCTCCCGCGCGGTGCCAATCCTTTAGAACTTCAAACCCCGCGAGTTCGATTTCAATGCCACCCGGGCAAAATTAAAGGCACAAATCTCCTTGACCTCCTCAGTAACCCTTTCTTCATTCATTGTTCTCTTTTTTCACAACTGATACAATTTCTTATAATGATTTTGGAATCCACTACTTTATACTGGTACTAAAATGTCTGAATTATACATTATTGTAAATTGATTTTCTGAAGTGCGAATCACACCCGACAGAACGCATTTAAATTACAGCAAAATAAAAACACCTCCTCGGTCATTCCAAATTTGCTCTTCATTCTTCTCTGCAACGTAATCAACGGTGCCACGTGTTATCAGCTACCTGCACTATCTTGACATGCTACCCACGTGTAAGAGGCTGTGGTTTATAAACGATGAAAATTCAATAAATTATATTATAGTTGTTATCATATTATGTAACGAACATTACCTAGACGATGTTATTTAAATTACTTGACAAATTCGTCAGTTTGCAGTAATATTTGGTATGGATCTCATTCGAAGAGGAATGCAATTCGTAGAAAAATAGAAACTAACCCGCACAATCGTCGAAAAATGCAGCAATTTATTACGAAGAAGAAACGGGACCGTAGACCTCTATGGTTCTACAGCCAGATCATTTAAAAGATTAATTTTACACATTTAAGTACCGAAGATGAAAAATTGCCTATGCAACGTACAAGTATGGGATTCTAGCTTAGAGGAGGGGAGCTAGTAAACAGAGATGAAACCTACGGATGGAAAAGTGGTGATGCCGGGATAACAAAGGGCGGAAGGAGCCCACACGAAGGTTAGTTGAAGGAGTGTTGTGCGAGCGGCTGGGGGGGGGGGGGGGGACTGTCGGGTCGGTCGCTAAGAACTGGATTGTACTCATGTTAATCATTTAAATGATAAAAGTTCAACATTTCTGTTAGATAACCCTAATATTTAAGTTGCTGATCCATGTTTTATTAAACGTGACTGCTGTACATTACGCGGGCACCTTCCTTATCCTCACCTTGTAATTTTATTCAATACGTCGTGAAAATACCTTTATTCATATTTCAGCATTTTAGAACGATAGGAAAAATACATCTACAAATGAGAGTAACATCAGAATGACAAAAATAATCACCTGCCTTGCTTCTGAGGGAATTATCAAAACCGAAATGATAATAGTTCGGCGTTTGGTGTGATTACAATTTAGGACCGTTTTTATTGAGGAGTAGAACAGTGTTCTTAATTATTGTAGCCTGATTTAGATATGGCCTCTTTAGTTTCGTCGCGGCTTTTGTGGAAGACGTCGGCTTTCCCCAGTTCGCGGAACCAGTGAGATCCGAATCCCGTAGGTTGCATTGTGTTCGCGCCGAGTCGGGAGAGGGTTACCGAACCTAATGCCTTGAGCTTTATTGAGTTGTATTGCCGACAATGGAGGAGAGTTCGCCTTCATCCCGCTTCGAAGATTCGATGGAACTCCGGTGGAAGTGTCGCGGTGTGCGGTGTAAGGGGGGGGCGACGTAGCCCGAGCCTCACGGGGAGATGGAATGGAACACCATCAAGTGGCTCGGATCCCAAATGGATTCGGAGCACGGAAAGCGCTGATGTGATTGGGCCTCTGACATCTCACAGAAAGTTTATTAACTAGACTGAGCCCGGAGTTGCCCTCCGAACAAAAACCGTGTTCCTTTCAAGTCGATGTTTCGTATTCTTTGGCATCATCGCACGTAATCCAGTTTAGCTGAGTAGTGGTAGCAATTTATCACACTCAAGAGCATGACTCCATACGTTATTTGAGTTAATGCATAATGTTCTGTAATTTCAAGATTAATGAGCTTGAAGCTTGAAAAAGTGAACATTCTCAGACTATCAACTTTTAAATTGCCAAAATGGCAATATAGCATCAAATGTGTGGATGAAAATAATTAAAAACAAGATGAAAACCAACGAAAATCAGGTTCAAGAGCTTCCTGTTAAAACACGCTGCACATTATAACGCATAGGTTTATTATCTATCTACCTCTATTCCTTTCGTATATATCACTGATGTATTTATAAGACTTGGTGTGTGGTACGTTATCTAAGCTCGGCGGTTACCTTCTCTGTAATTGTATTCTAGATGTCTTAAAGGGAGCTCCACTTATACCGAACATACATAACAACAATTAGCAAACCAATTAGCCGCAAGAGCCCCACAGCTGGATATTGTGTATCCACATCATGTGATTAACTTATACAAATGTCAAATATGATAGGAAGGCTTCATCATAAAATCCTCCTCATAAAATACTCCTTCAATATTAAATCGTAGCTAATCTCTAAGTAACACAAGCTGATTTCTACATACCTACAATGGTGCATATTCTGTCAGCGACACAACGGTTGAAACCCAAGAACATAACAACAGAAATAACGAATTCAAATAAAACACCTACCCAACCTTCACTTGTTATAACCGCAAGTGTTACATATTATGTTAGGTATGTGTTTTGAAATACTGGAGTTAAAAGGATCTCTTAAAAACAAAATTACATTCCAATTATATTTTATATATTAATGGCGTGTATACTAAGTAGGTGCATCATTTCATGGAATGTTAAATCTAAATTCTAATAATTAATGTGGTGTAAATATAGTGTTATAGATACGTACCTTATAAAAAATTAGATGTAAGAACCAACTCCTGGCTGGGCCACAGTGTTACACTATCCAGCTCGGTCAAAATTATTGAAAAATGTAACATGTAAAAATGATGTAAATAAACTATCTATCTATCTAACTATATCAAATCATTGTTCCGTCGCAAAGTACTAGGCGATTTTCACAATGTACAGTTTTGACATTCGTTTTTACGATCTTTTTTGTTGTCTCCATTCTAGCCCTTAGGAAGAGCAAATGGATGATTGTAAAGTGGTGCGAGCGGGCTTATTCAATTCATTTTAGCTATGGCATCGACATTAAACACTAAAATATTAGTGTTGTTTCGAGAGTTTTCGATATTCTGATTTTTGAACGTTTCGGTCATCGATTTCACCTTTTCGGTTTGACTGTAAGTGACAACTAAAACTCAGCCCCAACTAGACACCATTTGTAACTTCCTCATATTGTTTTATGGTTCGATTCCAATATTACCCTAATTATTCAACAAAACTCCGGAAATTTCGAATTTTATTAAGTAACAGATGAATTGGAGGAAAATGCCTTAAAAACGAGTTTTTTTCGCGACAAATTGTATCGACGATGTTCAGGTTATAATTCTGAACAGAATTTCATGATTCCAATTCTGTTTATCTCAATTTTAGCCCAGTTTAACGAACCTCCGTAATTTTGATTTTTTTCTGGGGAGGGAAATCATGGGGGGGGGGGGAGGAGGATAGGAATTCACTTAAGCGCTGCTCCATATTTCCTGGATCTTGCTCGTTCGATTGATAACTTTGGTCTTGTTTTGAACTTCAGATCTTTCCAAATTAATTATGGATGAGGTGAATGGAGGGAATAATAATAGTGATTAAACGTTGTCTTTACCATTTTCATGATTTTTTTTGTGTGACAACAAAAACGTTAAACCCTAAATGTTATATTTTGATGTCGTGATGGGATTTAGGGGGGGTCTGAAGTCCATTCAGTCAAGCAATCCTCACACCTACTAAAATTCTCAACCAAATATTGAGCTTTTTCTGTTCGATTATGAATTTGGTTTAGTGTTTAAAAATACTCATTTTATATTTATGATTGTGATCATACGAAAATCGGACACGGGGGGGGGTCCCTGTAAGGCATGCATTACTTACCAGATATAGATAGCATCTATCTATATCTATATTACCCGGGGTGATATAGATAGATAGATAGATATATAGTTTATTCACAAAATTTCCTCTCCATGTTACATTCTTCAATTGAACAATAACCGATGACAGAGCTGGATAGTGTAACACTGTAGCCCAGCCCGGAGTTGGTTCTTACTTCTAATTTTATGAAGTACCTGTACACTCTAAAGTCTATAGTTACTACTATAAAGCACTATAAACATGCACTTACAGCACTATAAACTGCTGCAACACTACGAAATAATTAATTTTTGTTTATAAATCTACATTAGATTTATATATTATTTGTAAAACTGGGTTTTAATTTGCGAGTGAATAAAACTCCAAATACGATGAGTAACTTTGTATTAAACAATTTGATACAAACACGCGAAATTAGATATTCGAAATATCAAACAGGCTCAGAGCTTATTCCATCCGTGTGGCCTGCAGCCGACTGACTGTTCACAAAATAAGAGGAAACAATATTGTAACGTGAAAGCTCAACGATAAGAAACAACAACAAGGTAACTCCTCTGCCAGCGAGATGAATAGAAATACCATCACAAAGGGCACCAAAACAAGTGCTGCTATCAGAAATGATCGAAACCCAATCAACGGGTGAGATTATTTACATATTTTTCTTTCAAATTCATTCACTATTTGCATGCCTCCGCATTTTACTAATCGAGACTTGAGCAGTTTCTCAAATATCTTGGTCTATGTAACATCTATCAAGGAAATGGGTCGATAGTAGGCCGGATCACATACTGCTTTTGCCATTATGAATTTCTGGGGGAACGTACATTTGGTGATACTCAAGTTGTATAAGCGGGGTAGCGGATCAGTTACAGTTTCAATTCAAGGACCCTGCAGTCCTTTCGTGCGGAGGTTTCTCACTCCCTCTAGTTTAATTAATCGTTTTCTGTGAAATTTCCTCTGATTTTTTTTCTTGTAAAAACAAACGTTTATTGCACCTCAGCACTCCACAGGAACAACTTTTTTCTCATTTGTATTTGGGCTCCGCCCGTTTTGTAAATAAATAAATAAATTACTTTTTTCATGACATGGGGTGGTTAACCATCTTCACCCGGCACCGAACCTCCTCTTAGCAATCGATCAGTTGTTATTAGTTCATTTGTTTCTATTTCATGGATGAACATTAAATTGATCGTTTTGACACTTTACACTTGAACTTACTAACATTGCTTAAGTTCACCTTCGCAACTCCATTTCAACTGTTGGAAAATACTCATTTACTGAGGAGTAACTTCGGACATGCCCGCGCTAAACAACAACGCGACGACAGCTGATGTGTTTCGAATGAAAGCCTTTTGCTCATAGCTCTGAAACCGATAGGTAGCTGACGATTTTCACTTGATTTGACAACATTACTAGGCAATGACACCCCTGTTGTGTATACAGGTGACAAATCTCGGAAAAACCACGTTTTTGGTACTTTTTGAATAGTATTATGTCCGAAGTATCTATATGTGCTAGGCGAACGTGCTGGGTAGTTGTAAGTACCACCTAGTCCGTGGAGAACCCAAGCGAAAGAACGGATTTTTTACATCAATTTCCCAGGCCTTTTATGGTGACAACCTGAGGACGCGGTCGGCCCGTTGTTCCCTCCGCCGCGTCGCCACCACCGCCGTCGGACGAGCGCGGAATGCACGCGTGACTGACCCTTCGACCCGTCACGGAAACCTCTGGCGCGGAACGGGAGCTCGGAATCAAATTTCCCTCCCTCTCGCCCTTCAAGCGGCCTCTAGTTCTGTCTCCGTCCCGAGCGGCGACTTGTTATGCCGTGCGGCTCCCCCTTCCCCGACCACGTTGGATGGTAATCCGGGACCGTCACCTCTGTGCTTGTGACTATAACAGAAACCGCAACCACTCGAGGTGACGCTAGAGGCGTCTCTACCTCAAATATCCTCCCTCTCAAGGAAGGTGAACTCTGCAGGACTGAGTTGTCTTCGAATCTCTGGAGATCAGCTTGGAACACTCAGAGAAAATATTTCCCTTTCCAAACTGCTACGAGCACGACAAATGCTATAAACCAGAAGAACGCATCGTTTAGACGAATACATCGTCAAAATGAAATGACTTGGAGGATCCGCTCAAGGTGAGTTTGTGAACAGTGCAGGGTTGAGTTGCCTTTGAGTCTTTCAAGATCAACTAAGGGACTGATGGGTGGAAAGATTTCCCATTACAACCTGCTGCGAGCTTGACGAACGCTGTAAACCAGGTTTCACCAACATGTCGTCGAAATAAAATGACTTGGGGGATCCTTGCAAGGGGCTTGCATGCACGTTACAGGGTCTAGTTGTCTTCGAGTCTCTTAAGGTCGGCTACCAGACCACTCAGTCAACCAATTTCTCATTCAAACCTGCTTCGAATTCGACAAAAGTTGTAAATCAGGGGAACGCAAGGTTTCACCAAAACGTCCTCCAAATAAAATGACTTTGTGTATACTCTGAAGCTGTATAGATGAATACTGAATAACTGTTGTCTTCGAGTCTCTCAAGATTGGCTCGCGTACATTGAGGAACCGATTTTTTATTTGAAACTGCTTTGAACTTGACAAAAGCTTTAAACCAGGGGAATATTAGATTTCACCAACATGTAGTCGAAATAAAATGACTTGGGGGATCCTCTTAAGGAGCTTTTGTGAATATTGCAGGGTCGAATTGTCTTCGAGTCACTCAGGATAGGCTCACAGACTGATTGGTTAAACGATTTCTTATTAGAACCTGGTGGCAGTTTGTCATAGGCTATATACCAGGAGAACACATGTTTTCAACCTATCACCAACATGTTTCAACATATAAGTAATCGAAATGAAATGACTACTCTTTTGTATACTGTTCATGCGTGCGGATGTCTTTATTTCTCTTAACTTTATTGAAGTACTAAATAGATATCAATGTTCTATTTGCCATTGCCCGAATTATAGATGAATAAATAAATTCGTATTACAACAGCAGCTTTTGCAATTCGTTTCGACAAACCTAAAGGTGTTACAGGTTGTCCAATAAAGAGCGGCCAAACTTCAGGGCTGGACTCTGTGATGGATATGGTTAGTTGGCCCTTCCCTATTTTAGAATCCGTCGCCTTGGGTGATGAATCAGACGTTTTCATCATCCTCTGATGCGTGGTGGAGCATTATTACCGCATCCAGTTCACTGGAAGGGCCAACTATACCATTCCATCACCTCACAACTCTGCAACTCATTTGCAACAAAAAGTGCCAAAAATTCAGAAAGTCAAAGACTGCAGACATTTTATTTTGAGTCTTAGTTTTTGGTATATTCCAATAATGAAGTTTTCTCACGTGTTCAACCTTGTCTCACTAAAATTACCTAAGCAAGTTCATTTTTGGTGCTGTAATCGATATCCACCACAAAACACATTCTTAAGCTTGAGCCCATGTTCTTCTAGTCCAAACATTTAGCCTGGGGTTTGAAGAAGTCATCAAGAGATTCCCACCTATCGGTTGTGGAGTAAAATCAATGAAGTTTTTAGGAAAAATGTCCTCAAACTCTCAGCTCTCCAACGGTATAGAATATTTAAATTTACTTTAAAACGCAGACAAACGTTTTTGCTTCAGTTTAAATCGAGGTTTCTGTGCTAAAAATAAATCGTTATTTTGTCCAGAAAAACTAACTTTGTTCTTAGTTAATAATATTAAATGGAAATATTACCAGGCGTGTACCAACTACAAATACGCATTTGAGTCTTAGAACCTTTTAAAATGTGTACCAGATTTGAAAAGAAAGTCTTTCAAAGTCAACAATTGAAAAGCGTTTTGCATTTTTTGTGTAATATTGCAATAATTTTTTTTTATATGCAGCATGCCTATATTATACGGTCCTCCCTCATTCAGATGGAATTGAGGACCTTGGTGAACTTGCACTCCCAGCTCTACAATACTCTCGTATACCCAACTCTGGAGTTCACGTCCATTATCTGGAGCACTCACAACGAGTGCAGATCTGTGCACATCGAGTATTTAAGGAGCTTTCCCACGATACCTGGCTTGCAAGCTCTCCATTGCACTACGATGTGCTTGCCCGCTGCTACAACCTGTTGTCTCCCCGCGACCTTCGTCTGCGTTGTTCCTTCAGAGTCTGGTAACAGGTTGGATTGATGCTCCGCATCTCCTGGCTCATGTCAGGTTTCATGCGCCGCGCTTCTCTTCTCGCATAGTCAGGCGTTTGCCGTCCCATTTTTTTTACTAACTACCTGTACCACCGCCCATTCTGCCGTATTCCTCATCAAGTAAATCTCCTCTTCACCTCTCCCCCCCCCTCCATTCATTGACACCTTTTCCTCACCTCTGCTATTTTAAATCCATGTTGAATGGTTGTTCTGGATTTTAATTATATTATAGTTAAGTACTACCTGTTTCCCTCTTGTAATTGGAAAAGTTTATCAGTTACATCACAACAACTCCTAAAAATTGCATATTCATATCTTCAGTAGATTCTGAGAAAAAGGTAGAAGAATACGGCCACTTTCTAGGCGTGTTTCAATGGGAAGAAAGATTCGGTGTATCTTCTAGTCTTTACAACCTGTGTACAAGAAAGGAGAGGGAGACGACACAGTTAGAACGAGATTCCTTGTGATAGGGAAGTAATGAAGTCACGTTATCACTTCGATAATCATCCGCTCAAAGTTTTTTTTGAAAAAAAGATAATATCAAGACTTCCAACAGCGAACGCAACTAAGGGGGAAACTGAGCGGGAAACTGTAATAGCCGGGAAGGGCGCACAAAAAGTTTTCCCGAGGCCTCGAAGGTAATTAAGGTCTGGCAAGGTTCAAATAGGTTGCAAAGCTAGTTCCCTTGTTCTAGAAACTCCTCCTACAATGGACTTGGGCTTCCGTAGCACGAAAGTAAGTGAAGAAAGCCAACTAAGCACATTTAAAACAAATGTAATTACCTCGGGATACAGAGAGGGATTACGTCGGGTGTAACAAACAATCGCCAAGTTTTTCCCCGCCGAGAGCGGAATGAACATCTCTGCTACATCTCGTTGGTGGAAATCTCTTTAGCGTTTTTTAGTTTTTTTTTTAAATTTCCTTTCAATTACCAGCCAAAACTTCCTCCCCCCTGCCCATGACCGTAATCCTCTCATAACCACCGTACCACATTTTGTTTAACGGAATAGTTCGCGTTAGTCCTTACGCTACTTCTCGAACTAGATACTTTGTTTTAACTCTACGCTCAGTTATAAGAGTTTTTGTTCACGTTTTGTTTTTGGGTTAAACTGGATTTTCAAAGTGAAGCTGTCCGAATTTTAAAGGGAGATAAAAATAAAAAATAAAATACAAACCACGCCCACGTGAGAACAGTGGAGAAACGAGCTTTGAAAAGAAAAAGTTGCGGCTCGCGGTAAGAGGAGTGTTTTTTGGGAAGGTTGGAAAATAACATTCGAAGCTCGCTACGCTAAACAAGGTTTTGATGAAAACTTCTCTAATATCCTTCGGGGTGAGGGTTTTTTCAAGGCTTCATCGCTTTGTTGTCGGTTTTTATGGAACAGAGCTTTTCGCCGCCCCGAGTTCTGAGGTCTGGAGATGTTGGAGAACTATCGGAACTGATCGGAGAAATAATTTGGCGAAGGGGAGGGGGAAAACCGCCTAGGTGGAGGGCCTTTGGGATTTCCCATTTTCGGTTTTAAACGCTTCGTTTTTATACTTTCCTAACAACACCCGGAGGGTGAAATGTAAATTTTGCGATAGGGGTAGGGTTTTGATAAACATTACGTGAGCCGGGCGCTACATGCCTCAAATGGTTTGTTTTTCTTCAATGACCATTGTAATCGACCAAGAAATAAAAGAGTTGATTCGTTCGCAGAATAGTTGGTTTACGATTCACGGTGCCTGGAAATTGATTAAAAGAAACCTTTAAATTATTACACAAAGGTTTATTACACTGAGCAATAGAATGTTGTAGGGTGGCGAGGATATAAGGGATGCTGTTGGGGTTTTTCTGTGTGCTGAATCCGAATCTGAAACTTATTTCTCACTACCTATCAGGTCTAGTTTTTATTTAATCACTTATAAAAAACGGGGAAGCCCAATTACAACGAGCAATATAGACAAATACAATTAACATTTGATCTAGAAGGTACAGTACAATATGGGGGAAGCGAAACAAATTTATTAAAATCGAAATGGAAGAAAATTGATGCTAGTGTACACAGAGAATAATTAATCATAAAAACACCACTTCAATGAAGATTAAGGAGACGAGAAAATGTCAATATAGTATCGGTTTGAAGTATTCAGTTGGCACAACGTAACATTCAGGAAAGTAGTAGGTGGTAAGAGAAAAGTCAATTGAGAAAATAAATCCATAGTGCGATGATTGATTGTGGCACCTGGAAGAAAAACCTGTGGAACTGGGAAGTTGATAGTAGAAAGAAGGCAGGGGCAATGCAGTTGGCCACGAATCCATTGGCAAAGGAACGACAGGTCACTCATGCAATGACGCAATTAGTAGCATCAAATTACATCTCACCAGCATCGACGGGTAATCGTTGGAGGGGATGCCCAGCTTAAAACCAACATATTCGACTGGATTGGATATCCAACTCATTGGATTCTATCGAGTTGTCCAATATGAGCTTCATAGTAAAGAGGCCAAACTATAGCAGCGTAATCGAGAATAGGCTAAACCAATGTTTTAAAGAGCATTTCAATAGCGTGAACAAAACTCTCTAGTGTTCTTTGACTTTGGCAAAATAGCTGATGTAAACACTGTGTTCAATTTCTTGACTGTTATTATTGTATCTTTGAAAATATCGTGGAGATCTTGAAAGTCAGTCAGAATTTGATAGAAAACTACAATTTTAGTACCAAAGGGCGATCACTGTTTTACGAACGAGTACAAAGTAAGTTCGCAGTTGTTTGTACTGAAAACCGTTGATTTAGGGGGATAAACCATGTTTTTGAGCAGTCAAACTCAATTTTCACAAACAATTTTCCTCTAACACAACAAAAATGAGATTCTACGGATGTTCTTCCATTAGACAGGGATTCACGAGCACCACATTAAAAGGGCATAACCAGGGTTTTGAAAATTGAAATTTGGGTTATTTTTCATAATGTAGGCAGTTTTCTAGCTCTTGTGGCTGCTCCAAAAGCTCGTCTTAGCATCAGGTGGTTAGAAAATTGAATTATCTTTCCAACGACGTAGTAAGATTTCAATGTACGCATTAGATTGAGGGAGTTTCGGCCATTTTAGTGAGGGAGAGTTGAAATCCTTTAAGAAAAAAAAAGGGATTTTAGGGGGGGAAACAACAAACACAACAACAAAGTTCTTGGAATTGGTCGCAGAATCGAAACCTGAAGTACGCTCAGTGAGTTTGATACACTCTGTATATTATATAGTACGTATATAAAGATAATCTAGTTTTAAGTGGGGCCGTCCACTGGCACCGATTTCGGCCGAATAGGACCGAATGATCCCACAACAAGCGAACCAGTTGACGCGCGTCCACTGCATCAGAGCTATTCGGCCGTCATCGGCCGTGCACGGCCGATGGATTTCTAGATCCGGATAAATTGGGATTTTTCGGACGTATTCGGTTGAGCTAGCCCGATGTAGCAAATCGCGCGGTTCTCTCCGTCACTTCCAACAGCTCTTGGGCTTAGCTGGTCTTACACGAAGACCAATGATAATACATTATCCATCTATTGATCAATCACTGCGTGGGACTTCCTAAACATGCGGCACCTACCTAATCTCGGCCTATATGGTCTTTTATTAGAGATTTGTAGGAAAATACTTGGTACTTACCTGTGTATTTGCATGTTCCGGCATTCCATTGTATCAATCCATGAAGATTCATGTTCCCAATAAATGGAAAATGAAGATAGAACGGTATTCGCGCGAACACGGAACGAAGTAGACTGCCGGAGACCGCCACGCCCGAACGACCGGAGAGAACTGGCCGAGGCCTCGACGCCCGAAGACGAACAGGAAAGGACTGGTCGAGGCCGCCCCGCCCGAAGACGGACAGGAAAGGACTGGTCGAAGCCGGCCGCTCTCCGATACGAGCAGGCCGGCGGAGGGATAGGCGGTCGCCGCGGGGCCCGGAAAGTTCGTGTTTTCGAAGTTTTAGACGCTCGAAAACTTCGGGAACACGAACTTTTTGACGCAACTTCACAAAACACACTTTGAATTAATCTTGAAAACAGAGTACCATGTCCTACTCATGAAAAATATAGGCACTACTTTTGTTATAGGTAATAATTCCCTCGAAAAATAGATTGAAAATAACGGTTTTACTTAATGTGTTGGCCCCTATAACGGTCATATCTTCACGTCCTCAGGAATTTGATATCGGACTGATATCACAGCTAAAAAAAGGCTTAATTGGTTACCGATATTGCTTCTGCACAAAATAAGACATTGGTTTGATAGTTTTTACCATTTGGGTATACACAGTACCTTTTCTTTTTTATTTATTCGGATATCTTATTTCGTTTATTATTCAATAATGAACCTAAGTTAAAAATGGGTTGTGAAAGACTAATTAGTTTAGTAGAAGATAATGTGGCACTGTGGGATATGCGGGACAAACGATATCATCGACGAGACATTCAAATGAAGTTGTGGACAAAGATCGCTTATTATTATTAATCATAGTCGAGTCACCATGTCGTTTATATTATTCAAAATTTAATATTTTTTATTCGGCTCATTTTAAATCAAGGCCAGTATTGAATTTTTAAAATTGTAAACACGCGGAGTAGACTTATCCTAATAGTTATACGCTAATAGGTAATAACAATTATTATAATTATAATTAGTATAATTATTATACTTTTGGTAGTTATGAAGGAGGTTTATTTTAAGCTCAAAACCAAAACTAAATACTTGTGTTATTGATGAAAAATGTCTTAAATTTTTCTCGTACGAAATAGGCTGCATTTACACATCTATTTTCACCAACGGTAGCAAAACGATCACATGTTTGTGTTGACGCAGAAACATCTGAGGGTAAAATCTGAGATCCTTCTTTATCAATAACAATGTTATGCAACAAACATATGCATTTAATGATTGTGTCAGCATCTTCTGGATTAACGTCTATAGCTTTGTGCTATTTTCAAACAATATAACATCATCAAAATCCATTATAATGTTGCTTACTTTGTCACGAGACACAAAAGCACATGTAACATTTCACTAGCAACTGACGAACTGGACTGACAAAAACCGGTTCCAGTGGACGACGGCCCTAAAACTCGACATTTTGCCTTTTTACGTCAAACTGGTAAACCTAGCTTGCACTGAGATAGCCATATTCGAAATGACTGGATTTCCCCCGCGCTCTACCGCCAGAGCCCTTCGGAAGACTCGAGTAACTCACTTGAAAACATCGTTCTTGTTGACGCGTGTTTCCCCAACGCAAATCGAGTTGAGGGACATTAGACGGTTATAAACGTCATGTTCAGCTTGTCTGCTGTCGCGGGAGCCCGAGCCGGGGAACTCGGGGTGTCATCGCCAATAACCAACATCTTGTTACCACGGAACGGAACATCATTAGCAACGTCTAACTAACCTTTGGATGGTTGATGAAGGAAATTGCCGTATTATTACTACTATTAGTTTGAACTCGAATCTACCTACAGGTGCCGGAAGCAATATTTTCGCTTTCCGGAAGTGGAAACATCCACCAGTTGGGGTTTAACTACAAAATCCAGACATATTAAATACTACAGTACATTACTATATTTCATGCTATGTACTACTGAAAATGGTGTACTATAAAGGAAGATAGGGCAGTTGTGGCCATTTGCCAAAAATCCTTCAATTGCAAGTAGGGAACTGAATTTTCTGGAATGAAAAGAAACTCTCCATGGACTACGACATTTTTGCTATAGAACTGGAAGCCATGGATTAGTGATAGAACTTATCTTTGCACCCTTTGTAATTGGGGGTAAATGAGTCCACAGAGCATTTTCTAGCGCACTGTCCTATTCTCAGCTATTATAGATAGGCATTCTTTGGCAAAGCCGAGCTGTCAAGGGTCGATTTGATTGAAATTTCGAATGGGCGAAATTGGGCACAGCTTTGTGGCTATTTTAGAAGTGCCTGGCGCTATAGAGAATTTTTGATTGCGGAGTTCAATCACGATAATAATTAGATGCACGCCCAACTAGATCAGTGTTATTGTTATTTATATATCTTCTTTGATTTGTTTGTTATCCTGATGCCTCCTAGCCTTTGTGCATAGGTGTCCTTCAGCACCTATTTATTATTGTTAACTCTATCAACATTTGTTTTCAATGTTTTGGTTTTTTTTTTTCTACCTAGGCTAAAATATTTAATGAAGGAATAAATTGTATAGTGGAACTCCCGCTGACGGTTTCCGAACCATAGCGGTTCACGTGTAAATTTGCCCTGTTTTTGTAATTTTATTAATTAGTAAACGTGAAATTGATTGATAGACTGATTGAACCCTGATTCAATTGAAGAAAACGTCGATCTAAAATAACTTCTTCCGTTTTTTTACCAAGCTTAACTTTGATCACAGCTGCTCCATATGTGAGGCAGATATGGCCACGGTACGGGGAACAAATTACCACACTTTTGAAGTGTAGTAGTATAGTTGAAATGGTTTTTTTTTTAATAACTAAGGAATCATCAAACTCAGAAAACACTTGTAATCGTTCTAAAGTAGACGATTTGTACAAAATAAGTGTTAAGTTTTTATTCTTAGGTAGGCCTATCGAATCGTTCCTAGCCACTCAAGACCTTGAAAATCAGGACTAGTTAAAAATTACACTCACGGGACGAGGTTGAGAGCTTAAAAAATCAAATATTTTGGTGATTCTAGACCTAGCTAGTCAGGAAAACTTATTCTTTTCCTTTTTGAGACTTTTGAATGAATTTTCCTCTCTTTCTGCCGTTTTTTCATCATTCGCATTCACATTCTTTGAATGTTGGATGTTTCTGACAAATTACCTGTCTGCGAGGGAAACGCTCGAACCACCTCAAAGGTGAAGACGGACTGGGAAATGACTCCTTTCATTAAATTCAATACTACCTACCCCAATACAGTAGGATTCATGGTGCCAAAATTAAAACCACCAAGGCACGGAATGGTCATAACTGCCCCACCTTCTCCTACTTAGTACGAAAAGTACTATATTTCTCAGGAAACGGCTCTTTCACTGCAGCGTTACATAACATGTCCATTTTGGGAGCTGATTTCTCTCCCCTAATTACCCAAGGAGGCATAATTTCTCCTTCTGGTTTCAACCAAATCGTGGAAGAATCAAACGTTCCAGAAAACTTCTCAACACTTGAAATTGTAGATTGTCGTTAATTGAATCAGGACAATTTTGCCTAAGTTCATTGATTCAGGACATTTTTATTTAACCACTATGGCTCCTTCCATTCGTCCTCTTTTCTATTGAAAATTGATTGCTCTGAAATATGTTTAAATATTAACACATAACCTAAAGTGAACTAGAAAATTACGACATGACACTTGAGCTGTGGTGGAAAGTATTGGATGTTACACCTCCATTCTGACGGAAACTTGAAATCATCAAATTGAGATTGAATGAAATACAAATCATGGGAATCGACTGAGAATTAGAGCCAGTAGCATTGACAATATTTGTCGCAAAAACACGTGTTTTCCTGCTTACGGAAAAATTCTTTGTTCGTCGGTCGAACTCCTTGAGGTTCCGCTCCATAGTTGGGGGACGAGAGTGAAATTGATCGGGCCCATGAATGTTGGACGGAATATATAAGCAATTAAAGAACATTCAACCCAAAGTATTGTAATTCATGAATTAGATACTATCGTATCTAATTGTAAAGTGTTTCTACGACATGAATTGTTAGCTCTACAGTCAAACCACGACGCGGGAAGACAAAGTCGTATTCCGCCCTGTCAATTCATCGCTCAAAAATCAATATCTCACATTATCTATCGTGCAGGAGCAACCGATACCTACGATCGTGTCGACAATGATATGAAATTATTAAAATATTCTTCTTCAACTGTTAAGACAATAGAAAGTTTTGCTGGGTCTATTGACGGGGAAGTAGTCGAGCACATAGTGTTTATGATATAAATAAGTATAAGGTAATAATGTCTTGAGTTCTAGATCGATCTTCTATTGCTACATGATAACAAAAGTGTCATCGCGATGTTGTGAGTTGCGCGAGTGGTGATTCGACACTTTGTTGAACCTTGGTGACACCCAAAAAGACAAGCCCAAGATTTCCCCTGATCTTTCTGCAGTTAGCTGGCTGTGAATAGTTGTTCCTTAAGCTGCTCTCAAATTGTTTCCTCCAACATTTCATCATTTTGGCGGGTGTCCTCCAGTTTGCACTTCCTTTACCTCCTGTTCTCCTGGGTTCTTCTTCATTTGAAGACTTCTTTATCTCCAATCGTCATCAACCGACCTTTCCTCCAAAAAAAAACAGAACACTCGTATTGCTCTTCATCATGCTGCTTGGGTCTTGGGTTCCCTTGGCCTTTCACGGCGATAATAGAAAGCCTGCCGTCTGCAGGTTTATTAAATTTAACCATAATAATAATTATTTTCTCGTCTCTGAAGAACTGAAGGGCATTCAATACCAAGAACCTGTTCTATTTTATTCACATTCCAGTTTTATATTGCTTGATGTCAATTATTCGAACTATCACAACAAATTATTTGTCTTCCAAGGAGCTCTTTCTAAATACAAAATAGCTTTTTTTTGCTCAAGAGCAAAACAATTTATTGACGTTGTTTTTAAATCCACGATTTTGTGGAAGAAATTGAATTTCTATTTTCAATAAGATTAGGGTTAACTTTTTATTCTAATTATCTAACAATGCCCTTACTCAGTCCAAAATAAATTTCGATTTTAGCCATAACGATTTTAGAAAGAGTGCGTACCCCTGCGGTTATGCATTTTTGAGCGCTTGCTGAGTCCGTTGTGCTTGATAAAAAAGAAGTTGATTGGTAACATTTTCATGAAATTGAGCATAGAATCAGAATCTGCAATGAAAAATGGGGGTCCTCATTTGAAGAAAAAAAAAACACGTTGGAGTGCATTGCGCACATTGGCACACAAGTGCACGTATTTGAGATCTTTGGCAAAAACATACAGATTCGAAAATTATAATTTTTACTCATAAATGACGATATTAAGAGGGGGAATCGTTTCGTGGCACTGGTTATAAAAATATAAAAATGTATTATGTCTCAAAATAAATTTTTGAAGAAGAGGTTTGTTGAAAACTTCTTTTTTTTTAATTTGTGGAGCCTTTTTCGATGATTTTCTAAGAAAACCAGCTTAAATGAAGAAAAAAGTTAAACTGTACACAGTGGTTCACATCATTCACGTAACAGTGGGTGTGAGGGAAGGATTGAGTCACTAACTCCTAGGGAAGAGGTATTTCAGCAAGTTCCGACATGTTTTCCTCGAGCTATGAACGATATGTTGTGAAATTGAGTGTAAAAGAGTCCCCTGAACCCCCTCCTCCCCTCACAGGCAAAACTCATTTCTCCAATCTGTTCCTCCGCCTTCCTCCCCCTCTTTCTCCCTCCCGCTCCCTCCTCATCTGTCTGTCTCCTTTTCGTTTTGAGATAGAAGTGTAACATACGGCCCTGAGAGCGGGATTCGGGCCAGCTGCCCGTTTGTTTGGTTGACAGATGTGACAACCCTGAACGAGTTGTTGGTGAACTATCCTTCTACCTAGTACCCCGCCCTCCGCCGCCCCGCTCGTCGCCAACAACTTGTCGTCCATCTTAACCCTTTAACCCCTAACCCCCCTCCCCCTCCCGAACGAACTTCTGCTGAGCTCAGCGCCACTTTTACTTTCTTCTACTAACCCAAATCCATCAAATAACGATACTACCAATACTACAGTCACAACATGAGTAAAATAACTGCTGCTGTGTACATAAAGGTTCAGTCATTTTTCACGATCGTATGAACGAATTTTCGTGATGTTAATTTAGCTTTTGTAATCAACCCACAAAAATCTACGGGGCTACCAAATCAAATAACTAAATGAGTAAGTCAGGCAGTATTTGTTAATAGACCAAACTTAGGACAGTTGGTTCAAACCGTGATATTTTTCATACTTATAGGGAATTAGCATGCCCATTCATGACTTCTAAACGGAAAGCTCGATCCAAATGATTTGAACACTTGCTTACAAATATACAAATATACCGTTTTTTCGCCGTTCTTTTCGATACATTCTATCCTCTACACTCTCTGAAAATTCCTGAACAAATTAAGAGTGACGTTCTGAGTGCTTAAATATTTCTGAACAGAATGTAATCAACTAGATACTTTTCTCAGAAATTGAAGCTAAAGGAGATTCAATTTGCAAAAGTTTGACAACTAAAAATCGGGACTTTGAAACTCTGTACACATAGTGCAAATATCACAAGAGGACAATCAACATGAGATTTCAATCAGACCAACCTAATCTAAATACCTTACTAAAATTTCAATTTTAGAACAAGGAGGAGTAAAAGTGAAATTTGAACTTACTTACGAATCCTTAGATAACTTAAATTCAAGTGTTTTCTCGGATAAGAGCAACTTTGCAGCTGGGCTAATATACAAATTTAGTTTTTAATGTAGGTAAATATGAATGGAATTTTTTATAGATTAATGGATTATCTGTTTTTCGATTAGTGGGCGTAATACAACGTACGTAACTTTCTGTTTCGTAAGATGTGTCTTGGCTCATTAACACATTTAAAACTTGGTCCTTTGAGCCTCGCGATCCCCGGATGAATCTGGTTAGTGTCTATGACTATAATTCAAAAAAATATATAACTTGGGATCCACTTCCACCTTCTAAGGAAGTATTTTCATTCCATCCCGACTCTACAGTCCCCTTCATACTCTTGAGAGACCAAATCCCTGTCATAAGATCTAATATACTGAGGAATATTCTGATAATGAGACCATCATAGGCAAATATGATTTGTCAGTGGCGTCTGGCTCAGAAAGGACATCATTCGCGGATATCAACCACCACAATTAGCAGTTAGCAAGTTGATGCTCTACTCTTAGCATCAGCACAGGTAGTAGATATACAACCTCACCAGATACAGGTAATCTGTTCAATCATTAACTAGCGAGGTGTAGGGTGGAAGAGGTCAGTAAGTGAGCTGACACGGGCAGATTTTTTTTCATAATATCTAAAATAGATGACAGACCAGAAATTATATGGTTGGCGTTCGGTTCGACTGCTCTCCGTTATGTAGTGATTGACGGCTTACTTGGAGTCGTGGGTCCACGCCAGGTACTCTCAACAATATGATGGCTGGAGGAATGGGAATCGCTTTCCCTCCACCAACATGGGGGCAGGCCGATCCCTTACCCATTTTCATATGCTTCAGGATGGACTCGGCAGTATAGCATTGAATAGACTCTACAATCATCATCAGCTTTCATTGATATCGCAAAGCCATCTTTGTAATGCCTCTATTATTATACAAATAAAAAATTTATGCGTTTAGTAGGTACCTCAATGGGTTTCTATTCAAGTAACTCTAGTTAGAGAGAATAAAAGCCTCAGGGGTCTCTCAGATGATGTGTGTGCCTCTATAACTGGTAGCTATTGTATTGACGATGTTGCAGAGGCACTCCATTCAATTTCTGCACGTTATATACCCATTTTTGCAAAAATCCATCTAGGATGATATTTTTAAAAGAACTATATTTTTGGAAAATCACTGTTTTCTGCTCTCGAGAAGTTTGATTGACTCACTTAGCCATTTGAGATGATGCCAAAATAGTGTTGGTTTCACCTTGTCCCACTTCCGTATGAATGTAAAAACTTTACCGTCTCCAAGTTTTGCAACGTCCATCCGAAACTTTACAACCGTTGTCATCCCCTTGCTCAGCAGGTAGCACTAGCCAATTTTACATTGCAGTCGCGAAAGAGCAAAGGGAATGGGATAGTTTCCCATTCCGCTCCCTCCCCATGCCGTCCCATGAGACTTTTTTTTCTTTCAATCTTTTAAGAAAAACCTGAGTTGAATATGCAATGGGTCTAAAGATTACTTACCTTTTCTCGTACTGGGAAGAGGAGCCTTTTATGCGACACATATGGCGAGTTTTTTATATTCTCTCGCGCTTTTTTTTTAAACAGGAAGTTGTAGCTTTCAGAAAAATAAAAGAACTTGGTGTGAGTAGGGACTGAGCAAACGGTACCGTCCCTCGGGGCCCCGCCGCCCTTCTGTCCGTCGAGGGGGCCACATATTCGCCCAAAGACTTGTTTTCGGGGTCGACAAAATCTTATCAACTGGAAGGAAAAGTTTCGGTCAAAAGGGGCTGTTGCCAACTACTCTGCCGAGAAGGGTATCCCAGACGTGCCCGGCGAGGGTGGGGAAAATGACAGGGCGGAGAGGGGAAGGGACTGTCCCGCTTTTCTTCTACTCCCTTTCTGAATACATTACGAATAAGTTTCGACGCCTTTTCCGCCATTTCCCAGAGAGGCGCAACGGGCAAATCAAACTGCCCCAAGTTTTTCCCCCGTCTTCTTTTCATAACTTCTTCTACTCTTCGCACCAGAATTGGGTTACGGAAGCTGTCTGCGAAAATCAGAATCATATTGTACCAACTATGAGATGATTATGCGAAAAGCAAACGGGATTGCTCTGCAGAACTTATTCAGACTCTAAAATATATGACGACATTACCTATCCGGGAAGACGGAAAAAGTTATTGCTGTTGATTAAGTACACAAATACATGCAACGGTAAGCTGGATTGTTCGTTGGTGACAGGGCACCCAGTCGTATCAATCATTTGCCCATTCGGGAAACTTGGGACGATTCAATCACCATCCATCCAGAGATCAATTCATTTAAACTTTCCAGCTTGCGCAAAGCGTTCAAGACCGAGCGCTGAGTAGACCACACATCAGCTGGTTGAGCTCGATCGTAAACAATTCTTCCTGGTGTAATTCAAATGGATTGTCACTTGCAATTTGCTTATATTATGGAAATCTTCCAAAGGAAGTTTCTAAAACCCTTACACCTCGAAACCAACGGATCAAAAGTTCGTTAAACGTTAATTATTCCATCGTTAGTTATTAGTTTTTGGAACTGCAGTATAGGATAATGGGTATATGAGATAACTGGCTCCACAGAGAGTATTGAGAGTAGTTCACCAGGTTGTTGTTTGTCTTGTGAGGATTTCTGAGCGTCTCAATCCATTATCTTTAATACCTAAAAGATACCTAAATATATTTGCCGTAAGTTCTCACAGTTTGAGAGAAGCTCATGTTTGCTTCGATAGCACAGAGAATATCAAAACAGGAAAATTAGAATTAGAGAAGATAACTAAGTAGAAATCACTCATTGCAATATCGTTGCATTTCAGTCCCTTAAAATGTACTCTATGCATGGTTGTGTGTTTCATAAGTTATTCTCTATATTCAGATATCAATGGCAGAGTGGACATGAAGCAGATCAGGCGGGTTAAGTAAATAAGCCTGAAAAATCAAAACCGTTTTCGTATTAACTTGTACATTCCAGATAATATACACTACAATTAAAGATAAATCGTAGAACTAATATTGGCTTCAATATCTACAAGCCAACAAGCTAATACTGTGATGGTCAAGTTCCATTTTCCCATTACCTTCATCAGCACATTTTAAATTTTCCATTTTCATGAAAAGCTTCTTCAACGGTTTATATTTGGTAAATATCACTCTGCCAATAAAGACATTGACTATGATGAGGGTATTTGCGACCCCTCTTTAATTCATTAATTTTAATTCCACCTTATTCACTATTCTCGTTAACTACTTGGAGGAAAATTGCTTCCGTTCCAACTGTCACTGTGGCTTATGTCAGCAGTCACTACACCACTGCAAGACTACAAATAGCAGTCACTACACCACTTCAAGATACAAATCCATCCACCCTGCTATCGAATAAAACTCAGAACATATTCATGCACTTCGCGCAAAAAATAAACGTGTATTTTAGCCACTCATGGAATCTCCAGTGACTAGCACTATTCAACAAAGTGTTGAAGTAAATTCAGAACGAGTATTTTCTCCTCGTAACGAGGCAATGGGATGCTTCACACCCCAGTTGTTTTGAGATTCAGTAATTCACCGCCATCCACTGCGTTGATAGGCAATACTCACACAATCAAAATCATTCAGTACAGTGGTATTCAGCAAAGTTAAGCCCGATGAAATATCCTTCAGCTGGAAAATTCTGTACTACGTCCCTAATACGAGAATGAGACTTTGTTTACTCTTTATGACCTTCCCCATAATAGAGGGAAGCGGTTTTGGAATTACGGCTACACGGATGAAAGGGATTTTCACAAAAGGAAAACCCATCCCGTTTCCACATTAAAGAAAATTCGATTCCAAGAGAGCAAATAACGGGTGCTATAGGAGCGAGTTTGGGGTAGCTCAAGGGTCGGGAGGAATATATGAACAATTAACGTTCGTTTCTGGGCTGTGAGCCCGCAACGTATATAGCCACGGTTGGAGGGGTTGGCGCTGACCCAAACCATCCACTCTGATATATATATATACATATATTCGGCAAAATCCCGCCTTACACTTACCTCTTGCTGCCCTATAGAGATGATATTCACAGCTCGACCCAGTTTCGATCGGTGAAACGAACTGTTTGTCCCAAAAACGAAACAACGGCAGATATAGCAAACAGAAGAATCTAAGATTCGAATACCGTTGGGAATGTACAGGCTTAAGTATATAAACGTGACAATGTATCCTGCCTGTATACTTGTTTTGAAGTACCTGCTTAAAGAGTTCAACACTTCCAATGAGTTCCAATTTTTAGAAAAGAATGGCGATGAAGATACGATACAATCTTTGATCGATTCTACTTCTAGATATTTTGTTCATCATTCAATCCCAAACCTTGATAATCACTATGTGAAATTTAATATTATCTGTCATATAATATACCTAGGTAATAGAACACAGCGAATAGTAACAGAGTTGAATTCCATCTTTGATGGTTGGCATTGTCCGACAATACTAAATTTATGATTTTTTGTTATTTTTATTCCATTATATTAAAAATAAAAAGTAAATACGCTTGTAATATGTCACCATCCGCTTCTTCCGGGACTGGACAGCACTATGTTCATCTTTCATGAGGCTTGGAGGTACAGAGAATTCCTGTCATCTGAATTCAATCTTAACTCTTAAGTGGTTGATTTTGGTGTTCATTTCCTAGCCTTTGTAATCCATTAATTTTGTTAAGTTGATCGATTACATATTTATTTTGAATGCTTGCGACTTTTCTCATGATTCGGAATCATTTTAATACTGATATTAATATGCATACCTATCTAGTTGTAACTGAATCAATTTTTTTTTCTTTTCAATTCTTAATAATTCATACACACTCTTCCAGTATATTACTTGCCCTCTATTCTAATACAGACATTGTTTTGCACGGTCGAATAATCGGAAAGTGGACAGAACTCGCGCTGATGGTCTTGTTGACATAACCGTTTCATGTGTGTTGCATATACAATAGTTGTTTTTCATACCTTATTTGTCAATAATCATGTTCTTCATTCATTCATTCATTCCATCTGTAGTAGTACACGACCAGGGATGTCCACACAACAAGTTTTGAGCCTGAACAATTTTACTCAACAGTCGCAGGAACATACGAACAGTCCCATACACGGGAGCACTATTTCGCTCAAACCCCGAGTTCGCCAAAATCGTTCGCCATTGTATGGGGCCCTTAAAATAAAATAAACTGAAAAAATGTTGGCCATTTTAATGTCGTGCTATGTATATATCAGTTGAATATTGCTACAGACAATCTCTTGATACAATTATCAATCGCAAGACCTGATTCGATTGATCTTGAAACACCTCAATCCACCCGTTAAGTCTCGCCGTTAAAGCGGGGTACCGTTATGGCGGAATTAACGGCCGGCCCGCGGTAATAAATTTATTAATATCGCCTACGATTACTTGAATGCGGGGATCTGCGGCCATTAATTGATAACGTCCCCGCAAATGGGATCAAGGGAGGTTTCCCCACCATATTCCGCCTCCTTAAAATTTGTTCCCGTAACCGCGATATCTGACTCGCGAGCTAAGCCGTTATACGTTTACGTCGCAGTGTTTACTCAGCCTATCGCCGTTATAATTAATACTCTCACAAAGCTATTTCAGCCCATGAATATTCATAAATCGCTTCGCTTTTACGTTTCTCATTCATGAAAAATTAAAAAAGACGGGAGTTTCCATTTTGCTTTCTATGCATACATTTATAGTTTTTATCTAGCTACTAGACTCTTACAGCATTAAAGTTGTACATGTCCCAGACAAGGTCGATATTTTGTTCAAAACGCTTCTTTGCGAATTAGGATGTTCTGTTTTTACTTGCCATGTACTGTTAACGAAGCAACGAAAGTTTCAATGCCACAACATTCCAACAGTAAAGAGGAAAGATGCCTTTAAGTTTCATTGGCCATCATTACCATTTGAAACCCGTTGTGCAAGCGCATTGCAGTGAGAATTTGATTTCTTAGCTTTGCGCAGCTGACGTTAGTGTTTATATTCTTTCTTTCAATACATCATTCAAATTTTTAGAGGCGTGTAATGTTGCTTCTTATCAATAATGAAGCTAATATTTTCAATAGTGAAGCTTAGTTATCAATCTAGAATAAGTCAATATAGGTAAGTCGCTTTCCATATATGCATATTTTTAAATTTTAAAATGCGTATGTTGTGAACTTAAGGGGTCATCAAATTTGAAAGGATGAAAGTTTGGTGTTGAGTTGCGAAATTTTGAACATGTGAATTTTGAACGAGTGAACCAAATTAAAAGTTAAATTCAGATAATAATTAGGTATTTGACCATGATGATTTACGTATTCCCCCGAAGTGGTACGGACTACCGGGTCCTACCGGAAGCGTCGATGCCTTTTGCCCTTTAAGTATGAGATAATGTTGATATTAATAATCTTTGGGTATCCGATATTATTACGAATGTTCAGTCATCGGCCGGATACATCTTCGTGGGTCTTGTAAATTCCGGAATAAAATGCTCCTCAAGGGGTTCTGCGCCACGGTATCAAAAAATGATTCATTGGCAACTTATTTCCTCTGCTAATATTTTCCGCTTTATGGGTCACAACTTTTGAAATTCTCATTGTTGAGTGTCCAGTGATAGTGAATAGCATTTGAGACCTGAATTTTATTTCCCTGATTAGAGCAGAACAAAAGCCAGAGGGCAAGTCCACGGATTTCTGGCTCCACAGGTGCCCGAGAAACCGTCGACGGAATCGGCAGTTCAAACTGACGACAAATTAGGGTGAAAGGGGAGCGCAGTTGGAATTAGGCGAAGGGAGACGACGTTGATGGGGTGAGCAAGAGATGGTGGAGGGTGTTGATTAGGCGACCGAGGGAAAGCGGCGACATCGAACATTAGCAGAAGCTTGGGCGGAGTCCTCTATCACCAATCAATACGATAGTGAGAGGGTCGAGATGTAATGGGAGGGGGCTCCTAAACAACTCTCTTCGTCTCTGTACCGCCTCCTGTCTGTCAACATGGGGCCGCTAACAGCTGGTTAACCTAGAGCGACCTTGATAACAACCGCTAACCAGTCGTGTTGACCAGATAGTTGTTCAAGGGAGGAGGCTCTAAGTTGACCTAGCGATGGAGACTGTGTCTTGCACAACCTCAGAATGTTTTGTGGTGGTATTTAAGGGGCAGGAAACGGCGTAGTAAGTCCCATATCAGATACCGGAGGCCGCAAACAGCTGGTTAACCAGGAGACTTTGATACCGACCGCTAACCAGCCGTGTTGTCCAGGCATATGTGGAAGGAGGACGCCCTTAGTTGACCTAGTGACGGAGACTGCATCTCACAGAACCACAGAACATTACGTAAAGCCACTGAAGAACTGACAAAGGGTGATTTCAGACTGGAGCTGTGATAAAAGCGAGAGAAGAGAGCAGAGAGATGGAATACCATAATTTGATAAGTTTATCTACCTAACAATTGTCAATTAAACACTTCTCATGGCATGATGAGTTTAATTTAGTGATTTCCTTTCAAAATTAGAAAAGATCGACAGGGAATTTACCTGACTGGCATAAACCACACGCCTGACCGGTATTCCCCTGTATGGAAGGGGAAATGACAGTCAAAGCGGTTTTTCTAGTTTGCTACCAATATCTCTTATATCAGGTGTACCATGAAAAAATTAGATTATTTTGGAAGCAATCTGCGACGGCAACATTATTTCAGGACCAATGAGGCCGGACAAGTTAAGTGACCGGCATTCACCCACCCTCCCGTAAGCGATAAGAGCGACGAAAACAAACTGGCTTGGTTTCTTCGTTCTTCGCTTTGCTCGCATCTTCACTCGACCTTGAAGACCCACTCCGCCCCACTCTGCGCTCCTTCATCTGCCTACTTGTGTTTGTTTCCTCTCATCGCAGCTCCAGTCTGTAAGCAGACTCACCCAAAGGCATAGCGAATTTCACGAATAAGCACCATTTCCCCTATCAAATGTCGGGGCCGCTGGTCATCTCCTAAAACCGTAGAAAGTTTATGGTGGTACTTAAGGGTCAGGCAACTACTAAGTAGGTTTCACCCATATGCGCAATGCCCCATATCAAATATTTGGGCCCCTTAATAACTGGTTAACCAAGAGACTTTGAAACTAACCGCTAACCAGTCGTGTCGACCGGGCAATTGTTGAAGAGAGGCCGCTCTAAGTTGACCTAGTGATGGAGAATGTATCTTGTAGAATAACAGAATGTTTATGTCTGGTTGGACCTTTAATTCCCAAACTAAGTTAAAGTAGATCATTGTTTTACGGAAAAAATGATTTGAATTTCAATTTAGACCAAACGGGAACTTTGAATGGGTTGGAACTCAACCTAGAAAACTGCTCTGCCATGACTTTTACCCGTTCTCATGACCCGCACATTGCACACTATATGCTCCAGTTGGAGCACCTTAGGCCTGTTCAGATCCATTCAGTTGATCAGGGTTTTCATATCATACGCTAAACATTTTCATACAGGATAAGCATAAGAAGATGTTTTGATTTTATATCTTTGAATTTCAGTAGTCCCATTCGTAGGTTTCTTCGACCGTGTCGATATACAGTAAATAGTGCACCACATTGGCGTATCCAGACATCAGCTTACGTGTACTGTTCAAGGGATTCATTTTACTGGTGAGGAATTCATTCTTCCATCTTGTCTGTATCTGGAAGCCACTTACATGCGTGGATCCACATTGATCAACTGAAGAACCTTACGGCTAATTCTTTTCCTAATCGAACTGAAGAGGTGGAGTAAAAATGATGCTTTTTTCAAAGCAACTAGAGTACAATTACAAGTTAGGTAATCGCCAAGCTTAGATAATAGTCCAGTCATCTGGTGGTTTGGGCTTGCGAAAATTCCCAACTTTCCGCAAATTTGCTGGGTTGTTTCTACCCCCCCCCCCCCCAGGGGTGCTACACCTCATTTTGCGGACAAATTAACCTTGTGCTAACTTCAGGGGGGCCGAAAAACCGCGATTTTTTCCTACTTTTTTCAGTTTTTCCGTGTATAACTCGAAAACTACGCATCCTAACTAGAAAATCACTCCATTATAAAATGAGGTAGACAAAATTTTCTACAAAATGACCTACTCACACCTGATTTTTGATCAAGCGACCATTGAGATATGTTTCAGATATATTTCAGTGTGCTGAATTCAAATCCGTCAAACTAGTTTTTTCAATAATACCTATTTGCTAGCTATGCTTGGGTGGTAAAAGTGGTAGTTCAAAAATCCCAAACAATTTTTATTTTCAGTATTGATTGGTTTGAAAGAGGTTTTACTTTGTTGTCACATGGTTTCACTTGATAGGTAAAACGTTTCATTGGATGAAACAAAGGATTCATTTGAATGATATCAACCAATAACTATTATCGTTAGATGTGTACTATATATTACACTATATGTACCATAAACGCATAACATATCCCAGAAAATATATGAATATTCGGGGAATGATATGTGTTTTGGCAATTCAGGTCCTCATCGGAAGATTCTATTTTTGCGTATTTGTTTTGTTCCGTCCTAAGCAGAAAAACCTATACCCCCGAACGTACACCCCATGAATTTATATACCCATCATTTCCATGGGTCACTCAAATTATTGTTATCACATCACACGAATGGCGGAGCTCCGGAGAGCCCCACGACCCCGCTCCAAGGACGGTATTGGTTCAAATTCAGATTTACGGTCCCATAAACATTTTCCCGATGGGTACGAAGGCAGGTCGTAAAAACACTCCGCTGAGGGGTCGAAGGGGGAAAACAATTTTCCGAGCTCCGCCGTTAACATTGAACCTCAGGGAAAAGTATATAGCAGCAGATCTCTCCGTTATCGACATTATAACTAGATTTCACTCGTTTAACCGCTCAGTATCGCATGTCTAGTGACATCTCGGAATAGAGTGACTAACCGTGTACAACAACTGTCGAATAAGAAAACTGGAGATATCACTATTGTTCGCTGACTCTATTCAATCTGTAATTCTACGATAACGGCAGAACGAAATACGCTTATTCTCGGGAAACTTCGATTTATATGATCTTCATTGGATATGACGTGGCGTTGGAGCGATTCCAGAAATAGAGTCATATATAGTGTTGGTAGGGGTTTCAGAGGGGAACTGAGCTACAAGGTCGTAACTGAATAAATTTGCGAAACCCGGACGAATAAGAGGTCAAATCGAATTTAGCTCGGAAGTGTGAACTATACTGATGGAAGAGAAATTGTTTCATCTTCGTTGTGCAGACAATGGACAAGTTAGGCCTTTGCTTGAGACGGCGTTATTGAGATGCCCGTTTCTAGGACGTCAGTCTGAAGCAGGGCTCAGGAAATAGAAAGACGCCTATTAGCATTGATCCGAGGGGAGGGTAGCCCAATCATTTGCAAAAAAATAACTGAATTCAAATCGGTTTTAGACTATTCTAAGAACGAATCCATGAGCAAACGATATGTGTTTGTCTGTATGTTCTTAATCCCTCATTTCTCCCAATGGGTTCAACGGGCCTCAGAGGGCATTGGAACCAGCGGCTACCGACGTCTTCACACCGTCCGGGTGGCTACAATAGCCAGTGCGGTGAGGTGTTCAAGAAGTTGTCGTGGGGGCAGTAGAGAGTCGAGGTAAAAATGAAAACCTGTATCAGCAGTTGTGATGGATATGGTTAGTTGGCCCCTTCCCGATTTTAGAATCCGACGCCTTGGGGGATGAATCAGACGTTTTCAAGTGTCTGGGTCATCCTATAAGCGGGGCGAAACATTAATATCCGCATCCACCTCAATGGAAGGGGCTACTACACCATTCCATCACCTCACATGGTAGCACAGCGTGGTTAAGCTCATTGGCCCTTTGATTATATATTATCCTGGACTTCCTTTCATATCTCCCTCCTTCCTTCATCATCCTCTATTTCCCGAATCACAAGGGCTGTCGACGGGTAAACCTGGCCGTCCTCACCACTTTTATTTTGTTCAGTTTTTTGTTTTTATTTAATCTCTAGTCTGCCCCCTCCGCCTTCAAAAAAAAAATTGTATTTGAAACATAAACAAAACAAAAAATGTGACAAATTCTTATAATGTCTTTAGCCTGCTATTTTAAACCAATTTTCAGGATTATTTTTTGATTCAATAAAAATTTACATTTTGTGTGAAATTGGATGATACATGTGTGTAATTTCAGACGGTAGTTCTCGTCAGGTATGGGATAACTAAATTTTGTCGTTTCGCCTAAATAATCACGCAGTTCAGAAGAGAGACATAAGTTTTATTGAGAGGTGTTACTGCTGGGGCCTATGTAAGTCAATTACAGGGTATGGAGACACAATGATTAGCTGAACAATCCTTGTGCCTAATTTTGTTCCTTATCGATCTATCGTGATGAAATATAAACGGGACTCTTTCTATGGTATTTAGAATGGTCAAGATAAGATGAGATCAATCAACCCTATGGGATTATATTTAAAGATTAATCTGTCAAAAAATCGAAATCTAGAAAATTTTCGATGTAAGAGGGTTGTTTTTTCCTTGATTCAGATAGAAAACATATTCTTGTATCGAATGAGACCAGCCGGGTTAATGTAAGATCATCTGTTCGCTCACCATTTGGAAGTTCGATTAGTGAAGCGATCGGGATGCAGAGGAAGTTCAACAGGAAATCTCAGTTAGACGGAGAGGCTGGCGGTAGCTCAAGTATTACCACGTCGAATGCATTTACAAGATATAGAGGAGTGAGGCACCGGGTTTGGATAATATAACACTGGCTATACGGCATACAAATATATTATCGATTTATCAGAGGGTTATATTAAAAGATAAACAATAAACATTTGTGAAATCATTAGCAGCGTTTTTATATTAATGATGATAACAGTTGACAATCTGTATCTTGAGCTTTTCGCGATAATACAGAGTGGACGATGGTGACCGGTGACGATTTAGGGCGCCGCTACCGGTCAGATATGCATCACTCTAAAATCACCTCAATCTAAATCTCGCAGTGAAGCGAAAGGTACTCAATCTGAACACGATTTTCCATTAAACATGAGAGCCCTATCCTTATCACATCTGCATTGTTCTCCAACAGCAAATCCCCTTCGTCCCCTAGCTTCGGCGCTATATAAATCATTCATGCAAAACTGGACGCTGTTAGCTCATGCCGGCTAATGAAGAGGGCAGGTTAAGGCGCAGCAGAGCGCCACAGTCCTCTAATCAAGGGCGGGGCAGATTAAAGTGGCATCTGAAGTATTAACCTCCCGGCTCGGGATTAGCGGAGGGAAATCCCACATGACGTGATATAAACATGCGAGGAAACGCGCCCACGATTCCCCGGTCACGCGACGACTGTCAGACGTGAAATCAGAACTTGCAGTTGAGGTAATAGTCAACTACATCATCGTTTTCATCGTTAGCCGGAAAGCTGCTGAAGAACCTTTCTTGTACGAACTCAAATTAAATCGATCCATGGCGAGATATTTAAAGAACGAATTGAATCAATAAGGAAAATTTTTAATCTACCAAGAATAAACAATTTCACATTCCTCAAAATTTGTTATCTCACGTTTCAGGATTTTTAGAAGCCGAAAACCGAATTTTAAAGAATCCGTCAGTCTTCCTGTGGTTTAAAAAAAAAATCAAGTTTCTTGTTGACTGATTTTTGTGTGGGCAATAAAATTTGGTTTGTCATTGAAAAGGAAGGAATGTAGTGCTCTTTCCATTTTACTGAGACAAGGTTCAAAACACGAACGAATCTTAAAACTGAGATGACTCTAAATTGAAGCCTCTACAAAAAGCTCTCAGAATCGTTTTTTGAAGGCAAAGTGGCTGTAGGTTCAGTGGGTATAAATCGGGCATCTTATCGTTTGTAGTATTAACAATAGTAATACTGTGAGTAATAGGGTGATTTGGACCTCTTTGTAAAAAATTGAAGCATTTTTGGATTGTTTGTGAAAGTTAATCGTTGAAAATGATGTATCAATATGGGTTCTAGCCATAAACATCGAAAATAGCAAGGGTTTACTTACATGCCAAACGCCTGTTTGCCATAAAACGTCATCTACCCCAGAAATTGGCAAGATAAAACCACAATCAATTTAAAATGGCGAGAATGTGAAACGAAAGGTATTTTATAATCAACTGTCACGGCATCAAACTGTTTATCAAAATAACGACCTATCAGTAAAAAAAAGCAACAGGTCCCCGTCAGATTTCCATCGCCGAGGGGAAAAATCCATCTTCTGCATATCCGGTTGACCGCTTCTGGCAGCTTCATAATTCTGTAGGTGATTAATATATCTCTAGCACTCGTTACACCGCAATCAAGTTTAGAGAGCTGGAGGTCGGACATTAAAAATTCAACCCGCGGCCAACGGCTCACAGTTTTTCCGACGGTAGAAGTTAAAAAAAAAACCTAGTCACATTTTTCAATTAGTAGATTCTAATTGATCGCGAGTCCTTTTTGAATACTAATGAGCTTCATTTGGATGTTGGACGGCGTAAGGGTGTCGCGTGGGGGTTTTGATGTCCGGATGGGAAACGAGCGCACATGGTGGAGCTTTGTATTGTGAACGAGCACATGACTCCGAGTCGGACTTGTCTTATAAATGCAATAGATCTTTAGGTAATCCATATGTGATTGATGATGTTATTATACAATTGTAATTGTAGATAAATACGTGGACAATTTACAACTTCAGACGTTCCGAAATTAGAAACACCTGCTTTCAAACTACCTGCAGGTAAAATAATCTTTTTTTCTTCTCCAAATTCAATATTTTCACTAGCATTTAAAGTATTAGGATAGGCATCCTTTGACATGTTGTGGGCATTCTGCCTAGCGGGCAAACCAATCGTTTTGCAAATTTTCCAAGCTGCGGAAAGTGGTTTTCTCATCATGTGTCCTGGACGAGGAAGCCACGTGCCTGCACCAACTTGTTTTGGAACGTTTCAATCCGTCTGAAGATGAATTGCATGCGAACGGTATTAAAATATCCATCAAAGTCAGGAATAACCGACCAACAGCACTAAGTGGTGACATAGGAAGTTATTTTCTTTTTGCGACGACTGTATATGCGGAGTTCAAAGGCTCTTTCTATATTCCCGACATGAGACGATTATCTAGGAACCAAACTCACTTACTTTTCTTGGTCTGTTGCTAAGTATCATTCCTAGAGATGATATACTCAATGTATCACATCCAGGAATCGTTTCAGACATCATAACTGATTTCAATAGAAAACATTTTGGGAATTGTGAAGTGTTTGGTTCCATTGCAATTGCTCCATTTTTTAAGAAAACGTTCTGAAAGCTTGATAGGATTATAAATATTTTCCCCTTCCTCAGGCTCTAATATAGCTTCTAGTAGAGGCTCATAACCATCCAAGTTAAACCCGTTTCTTTGATATTTCCCTGGTAGTAAGGGTCCTGTCACTTTCTGATCTAATGACACTTAAGGGTCGCCAATACGGTTAAACATTTTATACCGCACCACCCTAAAGTAGAATCATTCAGGTAAGAGCCTACTAAGCAGCAACTCTTTCTTAGTTTATTCCCTGAAGAAATTTTGTAACGAAAAAATGCTACCGAGTTGAACGAACAACAAAACCTACCCTAATGAACGGCTATAACTTCAATAATTTGTAAATGCTGTGCAAATACCATTCAGTGAGGTCAATATATCACCACTAATAGCAGTTTACGACCAATCCCAGATCAGAGCTCACCACCACTGTTAGTGAACATACTCACAGGTAAGTACTAGCGCCAACAACAGCTGGGGGGCAACTTCGATACTCATGTTTCTGAAACGATAAAACGTCAATTCACTGTTTTCCGCGGTCTTGACTCGACTAGCCTTGGGAATTCGCGGTCCCGACTGAGCGCCGGCGTAAGAGCTTGTTTTGTTATTAAGCTGCAACTCAATAATCGCTGAGATCCAGAAAAAGAAGGAACTGGTTACAAGACTGGAGAGGGAAGAGGCTGCATCATCTCCTTTGTCCACAATATACGTTGTGCCTCAAAAAAGTATAATTCTTGACAATTGTATGAAGATTCTATGACGTGAGGTTTGAGAATGATTTGGCTTCTCTTTTGGTTCATTATTGTCAATAATGAACCTATGTAATAGAAAAAAACGATATAACAATTTTTGGTTTAGATTTCAAAATACGCTGATTTCAAAAATGAAATTTAAAAGAAAATCAATTATAATCCGATCCGTCCGAACTTGTAAATTATATTTTTGTGACTAGTAAGGTCCATTTTATTCCAAAATATTCAGCTGAGCATAAGAGCTGTTCTACAGGAACTTAATCACCTAGTTTTAATGTTAATTTTGTGAATTTTATAAGGTCTTCAACCTCAAAAGTAAAATTCGCTGTTGATTCTATTTCTGTTTCAATCTCTATTTTCCAGATCTGCTTATGGTTTTTGGAGCTAACCCACTTTTTCGACTCATACAGTTATAAAACGACATATCGTTATAGTGTTCCAACCAGTCATCAATCGTGTATCAAATTTTTCATATGGGTAGTTGTACAAACATTACCAAGATGGTTTTGCAATATCAATTCATGCACCATTATGATGTTTGCCAGTAACTTCAAGGACTATGCAGCTGAGTCCATCCTGAAGCATTTGGACAGGCCTGAGTCAGTCTGCACCGCCTGCATCTGGTCCTGTGCTGGTGGAGGGAGGATAATGCAACCTCTGACATCATTAGAAGTCATTTCTCCTCCCCATTGTCTTTTTATGAGTCCAGGTCCCCACGACGCCTACTCAGCCGGCCATCATTACATAGTGGAAAGGAGTCGCCTTAAACGCCGACCACACTGACCACAGGAATGCAATTCCTGTTGGGACCCTGGTGGTCATCCATTCCAGTATCAAGAGAGGAAAGCCTGGCCATTTCAGCTCAGTTATTGACCTGTTGTACCATACAACTCACCAGGTAATGGTTACACTAATTACTTGAAACTGCCCAGTTGGTGGTACTGCTTGGAATACAACATCAACTTGGTACTTTCTATTTTTGGAATGATTGGTGATCTCATTTCTGAACCCGAGACTACTGGAACAATAATAATATATACCCATGAAGTATGTACACGTGTGTTCTGCGTCATAATTCAAATAACATGACCATGAAATAATTTTGTCCTCCTGAATCCAGAAAATATGCCACTGTGCTCTGTGCGTGCTGTGCCTTGAGCGGTAGAAGGACTATCATCTCCGATTTAATGGGGATACTGGACGAAATCATAAGTCTCCTTTAAACATGGAGGTACATAAGAAATCCGAATTCTGAATAGAAAGACAGTTGAAGGCAACACAAGCATTCAAGCACCGAAGGCTTGAAGCAGTTCCAAATGAACAAAGCACAGATAAACTTCATTTGAGTTCTAAAATCACTTCATTAAATCAGTCGGGGCTTTGCGGTAAATCTCCTAAAAGCCCCTTCTGCCAATGGTTGCAAAGATCTTCTTAAACTAGTACTGGGAAAATGTATTTGGATCGAGAATAACAACTCAACTCGGAACCGTTTCTTGACAATGTTCCTAGAAAAGAAGCTTTGACAACACGTAATACTTTTTCTTCAGAGAAAAACGGAAGAACATGGTGTATTTCCACGAAATCAAGAGTTCGAATGATAAAATATTTATACAGTTTATGGATAACAAACAATATGTACAGAACGTATTGAACAATTTATACGAGCTGCAGTTAGTTTATTCGCTCCAAAGGCGGTCGGGATCATATATCAGAAACAATGAAAACATCTTACTGAATAGACCACTGTTTCATTACTGAAAATGGTTTCTAGTTTAATAGTTACTTCAAAATCCCAGCACATCACGTTCATCATGTTTCTCAACCAAAGAAGTAGGTGAAACAAAATTAGTAGACTTCTGCGTTTTTCATCGAATTGAACAACCCACGTAGGCAATAGAGAGCGACTTCGAGAGGATTGTTGGGATTCGCTACCTTAAAGAATTATCGAAAAATAGAGCTTTCGTTAAAGGTATATCAAGAATGGATAAAAATGAGTAGTTGCTCAAGAGTTCAATGGTTAAGGCGACTCGAATGCAATATTGAGAAGATGCCTTAAAGCTAAAAGTTCCAGGTAAAGCCTCGGTGCGGTAGATTCAAGAATCGGGATGTTGTACCTTTAACTCCCATCGTGAAAGTGATTCAAAGAAGTATAAAAAGGTCTTTACTATTAGGATTCAATTTTGAAGGAGTTGAATCTGCATTTGCCAGAATTTGGTGAATGCACATATTTGAAAAGCTGGAACACTCAGAGAGCTACTGAGTGTGAGATGTTTCCTGATGCTCCAAAGAGAAGATGAAAACAATCTACCTTCCTAATACACAATACACACGAATCCCGCGAGATATGCAAATAAAGATGTACAAGATACATTCATCTTCCTACAAGAAAGAGTTGAATCATACGCTTCTGATGATAGTTGGTCGAGTGAAAAATCAATTAGAGAGTCTTAGTGAAGAACTAAGGTCGTTAACATCCGAGATTTTCGATCGATTTCCAATAGAAATAAAATGTACAGTAATACAGTGTTTAAAAAAATGTAGGAGCTTGTAGGCTCTACAACTTGGCAACCATGCATCGAAAAATTGCTGGAGATCTAAATGTGTTGGATGCCATTTAGTTTTATTTGGTAGGTTTTAACTCCGATCAATTACCAAAGCAGTGTCATTGCCTTCTTTCCTGGTTATCTTTATTTTCATTTGCCCTTAATTATGGCCACAAACCAACAAAAAGCTTTCTGCATTCTCGAGTTCGGTCGCACCAAATAAGTAATTACAGAGCAGCGAGCATTCCACCGGGAATACGACACTAATCCGCCAAGTAACAAAAACATTTGGCAATGGTTTCAAAAACTTCGTGACACCGGATCTCTCGGCAAAGGTAAGACGCAAATTTTTAAGCCTTGCAACGCTTCTTCCAACTGTTCAGCGTGCTATTATGAATTAATAATGTCGCCTACAGGTGTTTTGCGGGCACTCAGACTACGTCTATCAATGAAACAGCATCATTGGCTGTTAGTCCAAGTACTTTGACTAGGGTACAAGAACGCCAATCATTCTGCAAACTTTGGACACAGAATGAACTCATTTAACCTATAAGATCATCCTTGGAAATATTGCCCCGAGTGGCTTACTCCTCCATTTTCGTTTCCACCTCCTAGAAATATTTGATCAATTCAACCTATCCAAAGAACCTGGGCTGTTCAATCAGTGTTATAATTATAGTGCTAATTAGCTAAATCAATATTTGCTAATAAAATCATCTCTTGGACAACCATTCTGCAGGCAGATTGGGTTCTGAGATTCTCCAAGATTCATCTTTAGGGTCTTGATGTTTCACCTATGTGAATTATCCTTAATTCAAAAATATAATGAACGATTATTATCGTTAAACAATACCGGATAAAAAATAACTTGAAAGCAACATATAGAGTTCCGTTAGCATAAAAAATGTTTCTCATTGAATTGCTCCCTCCTCTCCCACTTGAAACCCAAAAGCAAAGAAAGTTAAAATGATCAGAAATTCGCTGGTAGTTGATAGCTGCAGAATGATTAAGTAAGAGAGGTTTTTTGCCAAATGACCTCCTCCTAGATTGATTAGTTATTCCTTTTAATTTCTCATCCCGACCTGATTTCTGTACATCCTCAAAATAATTAGGTTAACGTAAAACCTCAAACCCTTCGAGTCAATTTTGTTTCACAACTGAACCACTCAATTCCCTCTCGAGACAACTGATTCATCACGAAAGTGGAGCAATCTCTTAAAATTTCAGCCTTTCCGGGGCCCCTTTCGCTCTTCGCACACGTCACTGTCATCGTCATATGATATAGCAGCTCCGTAAGCTTTGGTCTCATGAATTTTTCATAACAACTACGTGAAAAGGGGTTTCCATCTAGTCATCTTTCCACTTCCTCAAACTTTATATACAAGATGGAAAGCTATTACGTTTTGTGGGATTTCCACCGCTCCGGGACCCTGGAAACACTCCCGTATTACTGCTTTTTCGTCGGATTGTTATTACGGCTCGTTCAGGTCGGCGTGTTTGGGTAGATGTATACGTACGGGACTCCGGCACCGGCAAATTCTAAATCTTCCATTGGATGAGACACCTGCGTATTTTCAAGCTATTCCGAAATCTCATAATACCCATTTGTATTTCAAATCCTAAATCAAATCACTGAAGACAGCACAAGATTTACAGAACTGAATGATAACAGAAACCATGGCCGTATTCTATACCAATGATGAAAAATCGATTTTGCTTCATATTTCGATTTGGAGCGCTCGGAGCAGATTTATCTACCACCGTAAGTTCGCCTTATTAGATTAGTAATGGAAAGGAAGGGGAGTCTGCAAGAAGATTTCTGCATAATATGCAGAAACACAGTATGTTTCCGACTGAATGTAGGAAGCATAATTGGATGTACAGTTCTGGTAGCCTGGTGATCCTCTCAGGAGGGTAATTGAATAAAGAAATAATTATTACCCTTGTATAATAATTTGCCACGTTTTTAATATGAAATCGATCGAAATAATTATGACATGGTTGAAAATGGGGAAAGAATGAACGAAAAAAGAATTTAGTAAAGCAGAACAAACTGGCAATGCAGTACACGTTTGCAAATATCACATAACGTATTGTCAACCTCAACCCATTTCAACGTGAATTAAAATCCTCCGGCCAATTAGCTGCATAAGTTAACACGTACGGAGGATAATTAAAACGTAGAAGAACTCCGCGGACCCGCTTGCATGCTTATCATTCGGATCTCTAGTATCGCGTGGAAATAAGGAACGGAGAGGAACCCAGTTGTTCTTCACAAAGGTCAAGTTTAATGTGATGGCCCGAGTTTCACTTCAGGAATTCTAGAGGAATTCAATTCGAAATAAACTTGTTCCTCTCGGATTCAAATCCTGGAAACAAAAGCTTTAATTCGAGTTTTCCCTTTTGTTGTCGGCTGTATGGGCTGCTATTTTCAGGTCTTTATTGCCTTACGAGTGACAGCGCGTATCGGACTACGCTTTTGAGGAAAAAATGCGGCGAATTAATACGCAAAGGTTCATTATTTCTACAACAGATAGAAATTCTTCAACAATAGAATTATCAAGATTCATATAGCCATGGTAAATCTTAACTGATATAATAAAGAAGAAAAAATTCGATTTTTCATTTGTTTGCTTCGATTTAACTCAATAAATACCCAACCTATTTAAAAGATAATTTCACCTTATTAGAGGTGAAATAATAGAACTATGTTATATTTGCAACACAATTTCAGTGTCCTATATAGAATGGAACATCATAACCCAGCTTATCAAAATGTTACCTGCAAAAGTCATTATTTCGCCAGTCATTATATCGTCAAACTCTTGACAATGAATAATATAGTGGAATGAACTTCAAGTGTTGGTAGTATGGCTCTACAAATAATTGTGATTCAAGTAAGTTAGTTCAATTACGGTCAGAATCGTACAATGATGATCGTAATATTGATTATTTATCTTTATTAATCCTTATCTATAGAAATGGTTTGATAGTTTAGTGTGATGTTCATAATGCAAGTGTAAATTCAACTTGAAATTATTCGGATTGGGCTTATCGGTAAGAAATTAAGACTGGTATACAAATTGTCCCCCCATTAACGATAAATTTATTTTAGTGCCCCAGGGTTGGATAATAGTTTTTAAATTTAAAAATCAGTTTTGGTTGAACACGCACACTCCAAAGCTTAGTAGAAATTCAAATCATGAATGCAAGCCAATTGAATAATAAACCCCAGTGGAAGAATTTGCAGCGTTTTTGTTAAATGGTTATCAGAATGCTTCAACCCGTGTATCGGCTACAAAGCCTTTTAGAAGTTCACTCCAGTATCCACATTACTACATCACTACGTCACTAGGTTACTGATAGCAACACAAAAACAATAATAAACTAAAATAACGCGAATGTTGGCACCATAAATCGGGCCATAGATCGGGAATGGTTTGACCTACGGACCTGGAGAGGGGCTCATTCGATTCCTCGTGGAGTGTTCTTCAAAAAGAGTTCAAATTTAGGCCGCCTTGACTTTTTTTTAGGTTTTCAGGGATTTTACAAAACTTGGACAACCCTTAAAGGGCACTTTAAATTAAGTGAGAGAGCTGGCTCAAGAATTGGGGCGTCTCCGGACCAACATGGATTTTTCCTGAAAATTTCAGATCTTTTGCTCCAGCCGTTTGGGAGAAATCGTGCGTACTTCGTACGACGGACGGACGGAAAATTTTTATTGCAGATTCGGATTCTACACCCTTTGAAACGTAAACCATGAAATTTTCAGGGGGGGGGGGGTAGTGGGTTTTTTTTTTTTTTTTTTTTTTTTTTCAAGAGCGATTACAATGGTTTATTATTGAATAATAAACCAAAATGATGGTGAACTTGTTTTTGTATCGTAAAAATCGCCTTAGTATCATTTGGAGATAATTGCCATGGAATTTCGTTTCAAAACTTATGTTATATAATTGTGGACAAGAGAAGCGTAGGTCACCGTATTATTTCATCAGTTCGTAACTTTTAACGTCGTGTTTATATACAACTTATTGAACCTAATTCGATATTTAGATATCAGTTTTTTTTTCTCGTGCAAACGGCAAGCAAAGGTGCATGAGGCAATTAGAGGGTATGAAGTCACAGTGATCAGCTGAAAGGATCTTGTGGCTAATTTCGTTATTAATCAATCTACAATTATATATATATGGGATATTTTCACGTCATCGAGACAGCAATTACAAGGGACCCGAGGCGTCGGGTTCAAATGATGTACCACAGACAACGTCTAATATACTTGGATCAGTGATTCACGTAAGAGGTTTATTCTGATAAAGGAATATTTAATCTTTCTGTAATAATTTGCAGCGTCTTTTTTGTTCATTACTGCAAGTAATCAATCAGAATGATAAAGTTGGCCGCAATTAACCCTAACTTCATTCCTGTAATCTCCGACGAACAACTTTTTTGTCCCTGTTATGGGTGATATGATTTTTTCCCCATTTTGCGGATTTTATATCGAATCACTGTGAAACACGAGTACCCAGTTAAACCCGATTGCCCGTACCAATGGTTCATCATTGAGTCAAAATAAGGGAGAGTGTGCAGACCAATTCAATTCATTCAACTGTATCGAACGTTAGAAAATAACGAGAGATATTGTCGTGTGACAGTTCTGTATGGCTCTTCGCCGAGGTAGGATTCATTGATAAAGTTAATCGCCGGGCCCCCCGACCCCCCCAACCATTTGACAGCCGCAATATCCTTCAACGCGAAACCCGATCCCGGCGAATGGTCAGCGAGAGATAAAGTTATTACCCTCTAATGGTGAGCCCTGTCAGGATGCCAGGTCCCAGAAATTGTAATATATATATCATATTATTGATTAATGTTGGGTTCTTCGCTGTGGTGATAGATATATTTACCTGGACAGCTCACTTCCTACAGCGAAAAGTGAAGACTGGAGGTGACAAGGTTTAATTCAAAGTGCGAATGCTATATCTATCGGTGATAAGGATTTGTATTCGGAGCAACTTTCGTTCCGTACATTTTAATATCAAGCGATGGTCTTACAGTTTTCATCAAATTCCGATGAAAATCTTGGAGGATCTGTGAGTTAGACCTATAATTATCGCTTCATGAAAATCTGTAAATCGGTCTGTGCCCTCGCAAAAGCAAAATCCAAAAAACATCATTTTCCCAGGTTCTAGTCGTCTGATTTCAAATTTTGAGGGTAGTTGAGGAAGAACGCTCTAATAATATGGTATATATTTCAGCATGATAACATCAGCGATAACTCCTGAGTATAGGCAAATGGGAAATGCCGGAAACATTTCTAATTTTCACAGTTTTCATCTTATTATCACTATATTATCTGGTTATGTGTATGATAGAATGAAATCGACTGCCTATGAGTTCAATAATTGACTAAATGAAACATCAACCTGTTCAACCTCAAACGTAAAATCCGTAAGCATCATTTTGACACATCTTCCGATCTTGATCAAATTTTCAATGTGGTTGGGAAAAGCCGATTTAATCTTTTCATATCCATATCAACTAGGTGTCTACGGAATCTGAGCGAAAACTGCAATACACATCGGCTCACACATTGAAGGCGTTTATCTCTGGTGGAACAAGTCCAGGGGTGTTTTGCCCCGTGAATCCTAGTAACAAGGTAATATTCTTCATCTATTTACGTTTGATATCTTTTACGAGAAATGTGTCAATAATTCTCTTGGTTAATAATGAACCAAACGACTGAAAATTCATGTTTTAGTTTCTGTGTATTTTTCACTGGGGTTTATTATTCGATGATTCATGATTTGAATTTCTACTAAGCTTTTTAGTGCGCGTGTTTCACAGGTGATAGAGCGATTATTGAATTTCAGGAGAAATCCATAGAGCACTTAACCAAAATACCTATTTGGATTGATCAGTTGATCATATTTGTGTGAAATTCAATAACCGCTCTATCACCTGTGAAACACGCACACTCCAAACCTTAGTAGAAATTCAAATCATGAATTATTGCATAATAAACCCCAGTGAAAGAATTTGCAGCGTTTTTTTTTTAAATTTTTTCCGATTCTCTAGCACTTGCGAAAGGAGTTCTTGTACAGTTCTCACCATAGTACGTTTGAGTAGGAGTACAATTTTGATGTTCCAGTTCATATCAGGTGCACGACGTTGGGTAACACTCCGTTAAAAATACAAATTTACCGGTTTCCAGTTTTTTGTTAGCCATTTTTAGCGCTTTCTTTAAGAGATTAATTTGTTTTACTATTAATTTCAAAAAGTACTTCACCCTGGGCATGCACATACGTTAAGTCGATCAGAAATAATCTCTGTCACATTCTCGATATACATCGCTTAAACTATGATGGTTTTACAAGAAGTTCGGTTGGTTATATCTCATCAACAGCTGCAATTAGCTGACGCGCAAGCGCGAATTCAGTTGTATTTAGTGCGCATGTGGAAGCAACATCAATTAAGCGTGATTATGCCACGGTCTACTCGTTCAATTTCACTTAGAATCGGAGATTTTTTGGGAATTGTTAATTTGATTACCTCATACGAGCTAAACATTGTACCTTAATTTATTATTTCGTGACCACTCGGCTCGTCAGCTTTGAACATTACGAAAATAATCAAAAAATTAATTTTACATACGTTTTCGAAGAAGCTATGTGCTACACCAAACATGGAAGAGGGTTTCTGAATCCAGTAGCAACCCCTAATTCAAAAGGCTGCCGGTTGTAACAAACGGGATTATTGTTTGAATATTGCCCTTGTCATTTGGGACCCACTGATAGGTTCAGAAATGATTTGCTACGCGGGAATCGATTTTGGGTCTAAATATTTTAGGAAACTGCACCCCACTTAAGAATATCTTTAAAAACCCCGAACGTTTTTGACCAGTTTGTGACCCATAGAATCCATGCATGTGAGGGGTACGGGGTGGTTTAAAGTTAAAACCAACAAGACCCCAAGTAGAGTTCATGTCCGAAAGAACGGACTCTCACCGAATCCACGGCCTTTATGACCAGTGGGACGATAGAAATAAATATATAGATAAACTGTATATTTGATCTTGAAAAATAAACCAAACCAGTAATATACAATACATTATTCTCTATTTCATCCAGAGTGAAGAATGGTTTACGGCAGGCAGAAATTGCGAATTTAGAACCTACCTCACATTGAAACTTAAAATGACTAATTTTCAGAAGGGTTTTATTGCAGTTTTAGCTGAGCGATTACAAAGGCCTCTTATCGAATACAATAAATCGAAATCCAATTACACCAACAATAATAATGATGTTAATATTGACTTTATCGCAAAATTATTTTAAAAAAGCCAGTAAAAGCTCAAGTAAACTGGAAATGTGATACAAAAATGAGAAAATGGCAGCAGGTAAGGGTGGACGGAGATCGACAAACGACTCTGAATTTGAAATCTGAATTCTAAACTGTCGAGCGATCGTTCCCTGATATATTATTTAAATTAATTTATTGAATTAGATATTTTATCAAAGGTATCAGCAACTAATGGGATTGGGGATAATGAGATGTTGAGTTTAGTCGGGTCGGACCATTTCTCACCCCTCCTGGTATCAAAGGAAACCCATACAAAGCGCACCCTCTCTGCCCCTTGACAATACCCCTGACCGCTCTGGCGAATCAATATCGTCCACTAAAGCACCCTTCTCCTCCCTTCCATAGTTTTTCTCGTACTTCGCCGCACACGAGCTAACGATTTGATGGACAATGAATTGTAGAAAGATGATAAACTACTGAATTCTTCGATAGTCTTTGCATTTCGTCACCATGATATCAGCATATCATTATAGAACCGTTTATTCATCCTGTATCGCACAGCTCTTCTAAGACGGATCAGTGGTTTTAAACCTAAACTAAACTGAGCGTTTTTTTTTAATTTTTAAGAAACAGAGGTTGGTGAAAAATCCATTACTGGACTGACAGTGAGGGAGCATATATCAAAGATGTGTCCCCCTCACCCTTTGTGTCGGGGTGTCCATCGTGGCATACCGACTAAAAAACACCGTTTATCTCTACTTCTAGGACTGTCCAGGGACTGCTTTTGGCATTACTTCGGGACAGTCCTCTTTTTAACCTCATGACGGTTCCCAGCTTCTGTTCACTCCCTTCTCCTTGAACACCATAGTGATATACGTGCTGACTGTACACCAGATCACCGCAGATTGTATTATATTTTCTATCACTGTTTCTGGACTGAAATCATCTATTACTCTAACCGCTTCCTGCCTTAGCTGCTGCCATTTTGGGCATATGAAGATTCGGCAGTACACACATCTTGCCTCGGAAGTCTTCCCTATTTTCTTTGAGAACGACCGATAATAACCATGTCTCGTCAGGAACTGAGTTAAATAGTATTTAACGTCGCCCTGTTTCCTCTCCGTCTACTTTTGCACTTCCCCTATCAGACGTGCTGTCCACCTTCCCCGCATTTCAGCTCCCCATCTCAGCTGTCATTTTTGCAGGTTCTCTTCTCTCTCCTCCTGTTTTTACTACTCTGGCCGCATGTTCTTGCTTTCTGGCATAAACCCGCTCACTCTCATCAGCCAACAGGTCGATTGTTACACTCGCATTAACCTGGGACGCTGGTCCAGACACAGTCCGACAGGCACTGCAGATGCGCAAGGTACCCCTCCTTTGGACAACTAAACTGAGTGTAGAAATGAAGTGACCATCACCAGTAAACGAATGATTTTCGTTTGGCAAATTTAGTTAACTCCGGCCCTGTAACATCTAAAGGGTTACTTACATCTTAAGGGCAAGAATAATGGTGAAAGTCAATTAGGCTTTTTCCAATGCGGTGAGGATTTCCTTCATTCGTACAAATAGTTTCGCAGTTATGGCCTCAACAAGTATATTTTTTGGAACATACTTTTTTCTTCCGCCTACCAATTCATACCACCATGGTATGGGTCTCCCGATAGTCTAATCATAATCCCCCATACCGGTGAGATACCAATCCCATCAAATCGCTGTCAACCGTAGAATCAACGTACATTAATTTTACTCCAGCCTGTATTGCCAGATAAACAAAATAAAACTTCAGATATTGTGAGTTGGGGCAAAAATCCTACTTCAACGTAACAAAAAACTGAAAAGAAAAACCAGAAGGGAGATTGTTCGAAGGGAGATTGGTGTTAAGAATTATGACTGAACAATCCTTCCATTGATTTGTGGGAGAAAGGAAAAATGCATGTTCCTAAGAATATACCAGTGGATGGGGCAACTACAACATTTCATCACCTCCCATGTTACAGCTCCCACCTTAAACGCAGAGACCTCCATCTACTATACCATTAAAACTGTTTGGTTTGAAGAGCTACTGCGATAGCGGGACATTTTGTTGATCTCATGACAGGTATCTGATACGTAATATTTTGGCATGTTGGGTGTAATAGTCAAGAGCAGAACAAAATTTCTCGTAGGGGATGCTGTGATTTTATCCACAGGTAGGTTATTTTAGTTCGATTTCCTAAGTAACTAATTTTGAGTACAAATTTGCTGAGTATCAGCCCGAATGATTGTATTTTTACTTTTTCGACTGTTCTCATAGTAACAATTGGAGGAGTCATCTTGATAGGGATATTGTTCATCATTAAACGTGCTGTGATAACTTCAAGAACTCGAGCAATACCAAGTGCTATGATGCGGAATAGCATAGCAGGATCGCCACGGTAAATAACCGGAATAGGCGAAGAGAAATCGCACAGGAGCTCCGATAACGCGCTAATAACGAGCTGAGAAGAGGAAACGGCCCAGCGGCTCATTTGCAACGGGAGAAAATCGACGAAGGTCTCTCCGCTTCGCCCTTTCGCTCCCGTCCAGACTGGAAATGCGATGTGGCACGCCATGTCCAATGCCGACGCGACGCTTTTGGGGTTTTGAAAGATATGCGGACAGAGCTGGCAGCTGGGCAAACAACGTCATACGAGGCTAAATCAACAGCGGGGCACATCCTACCCCCCCATCGCCAGTCCAAAAGCAATTAATTCCAGTTCCGGAATGATGGAAGCCTCGTTCATAATTTGTTTTCACTCTCGAGTTTTTGGGAGGGGAAGGGCTCAGCGACTACTCCGGCTGGGGTGACCGCAACTACCATCACTGAAAGGTTGGGCTAGCTACATCCAAATGAGAGTAGAATCTCAACGATCAAGGTGTTGCTGTACAAAGAGTAGCCATAATATATCAAGTTATTCAGTTTCAAATCAAATCAAGTCAAGTTTCATATCGTAAGTATTTAATTTTGTAAAAGATCACTCTTGAATAATTATTCTACGGAAAGGAGATAACAGGGGTTGAAATGAGACAATGCTGGCAGACTACTACTGGACTGTATGCAGAGATATCCCTGGGTTGGTGTACCAGTGACAGGCTAAAAGGAAACGCTGCTATGAAGCCCCTCTTCATGAACAATGATATTCTTAGAGCTTTTAGACTTCACAGGATTCCTCTACGAAAAAAACAAGAGATGTCAAAGTTGAATCTGTGACTTAATGATCCTAAAAATACTAACTTTAATACGTGGCAATTTGCAAAATTGAGTTTGTGCCTCCGGCCTAGTAAATGTGTGCGAGAAGTTCAAAAAATGAAGAAATTATACTCATCGACTGTCATCATATAGAATGCACAGTCATTATATATAATGCCTGTATTAGGGGACAGGTTGTCCAAGCGAGCAAAGGCATCAGCCCTTTGGCTGTTTACTTTCAGTGGGAGTATTGATTAGCCCGGTTCGAATCCGGCAGGCACCAATGATTAGGGCGAAAATCCTATCAAGTGTTGTATACCTTTCTTGTCGTTAGACAGTTCACCTCAGATCTCGATGTCAAGTGAAACCAAATCGCTCCTAGCCCAGGGGCGTGAGTCAATGGGAAGCCACGAGCGAAATCGTCAGACCTACTTCCAATCTTCTCTAGAGGACGGCTGGTGACGTCCGCGACACCTCCGGGTAGTTGGACGAAAATCCAAGGTGAAACTCTTTGTTTACTTTTTAATGCCTGTATTATACACATTGAGTATAGTATTTTTCCATGTATAGTATTTTCGCATTTGAATTAAGCCTTCTTCCAAAAGAATTAAACTTTCTTCCAATTGAATTGAACCTTTTCACTATACAGTTGAACTTTTTTCCAAAAAAATTAAACCTTTTTCCAAAATAATTGAAAGTTTACCTAACATCGCAATCGACGAACACAAACAAAAGCCGTCTCTCGGCTCTGTTTGGCCGGACAGCTTAGAAATTCCGCAGACGATGTTCATAAACAACGGGTCTATGCATCCGACAAAACTAACTCAAATCGTCACTTGAGAGGTCTGGCGTTGTCACCATTCGATTCAGCGAGAAAAGTTACGTATATCCCGCCTCCAACCTTTTTTCGTCGAGACTTTTGGAAAAAACTCAATTTTAACAGAAAACGCACTTGTTCTTGCAGTTCAACACCATTTCCTCAACTAAAAACATTTTTTAAAACCAGAACCACTACACCGTTGTTTAATTTTATTCGCGTTATTATAGTTTCCTATCCATTTGTAGTTTGTGGGTTCATCCCCATTCTTTTAGTACAAGTCAGTCGTCACAATAACTGAAGAAGACCTAAAAGGCATTGTCTTGGTCAGGAGCGAGGATAGGCAATGACCCGCATGACCCCCAGGTCTTGAGGGAGGGGTTGCTTTGTGCGCCGTGTATTGTCAACCCCAATCTGATTTGGTCTTAGCATTGGGTGTTGAAATGTTGAAAATCTGTTGTTACTGACCGAATTCACTTTTAGTAAAATGGTTGTTGACCCAAACATGTTATCCAGTCGTTGGACAGGGTGAGATTTTGGGGTTTAAATCGAATTTATATAAATAGTTAGAGTTTAAACAATATTGTTAAGATAGAAACCCAAAAAAAAAATGAATATTTAAACATGAAAAATGAAAATGTATTTAATAAATAAAACCCTTTGTTTGTGAACGGCGTGTACGGCATTCCTAAGCTGTTCAGCCAAAGTCAGGATAATAAAGAGCCGAGAGACGGCTATTCTTTGTGTTCATTAACGATTGATTGCGATGAGTTGCTTTCAGTTGAGTAGCTATACCGCAAGTCAGTACGTTGACATGATTTTTGTGTACGGCTTTGCCAATGGTTATGCTCCTGAAGCAGCAAGGGAGTCCTTGCTCTTCCTGTGTACAACTCACAAACTTGCGAACAAGTCGGACAGTATGAGGAAAAAATATTGGTAGATAATATTGTTTATGTCACTGATCCTTTTTTATCTAGTAAACTATCTTTTTTTATCTACTAATCCTTTTTTGTCACTAAGGTTTTGGTTATTGCTACCAGCTATGCTCAATAGCTATAGCGCGCCATGATGAATGGGAATATGAATGGGAAAACATGCTGAAGGAAATACCTACAGCGAGGAAAGAAACGAAACGGAAGTGTTGGTAATGATTCGGAAGTCTGGTTTGATGAGGATCAGATAGTGTCAGCAAAAAGATGAATGCAACTCATCGCAATCAATGGTAAGTGAACACAAACAATAGCTGTCTCTCGCCTCTTCGATTATCTTAACTTTGGCCGGACAGCTTGGTAATGCATGCGACAAAACTACCTTAAATCGTCACTTGAGAGGTCTGGCGTTGTCACCACTCGATTTGGCGAGAAAAGTTACGTATATCCCGCCTAAAACCTTTTTTCGTCGAGGCTTTTGGATAAACCTCAGTTTTAACAGAAAACACACGTTTTCCTGCAGTTAAACACCATTTCCTCAACTAAAAATATTTTTAAAAACCAAAACAACTACACTGTTAGAAAGCTGACATTTTGGCGAACGTTTTATCAGGCCAGCACAGTTTTGCGTCAAGCAATTATGGGGTTTCTAGGCGAGATGAAAAACAGGCGATTTCAAGATTTTGAAAAACTGCCATTTCGCGGAGCAATCGCACATGTTCAATGCGAATCGCACAGGCCCTCTGGAATGAAGGAGATAGAATAGGCCCATTGGTATCACTATAATATCTGTGTAAGAAAAATAAGATTTACTTACAAATGAATACGTTTATAAAGATTCAATAATTGGTTTATGTAGGTAGTTCCACTGCTTTATCACTCGCTTTTGGAAAGCCTATCACTTAGCCAACAACGTTTTAAACGGCGAATGGGAGAAATAGGTTGGTCGTGGAGGAAAGTTGGTTTTTCACGACTAATTGAGTGGTTTGGAAGAGATGACTGGAATTCCGTCTATTTTTGTTGTACGTAATCGCTTCTAAAAGGGCCAAGGGAAAGTCAAGGTACGATTCGATTAATAAAATGGAGAATAAAGGATAACGGGTAGGATCTTGGATTGGGATGATTGAGGTTGGATGGTGTTGGAAGGACGACTAGATTCCCAAACCTCTCTGCAATACATCCATAAGGGCTATATTATGGAGTTATCAATTAATATATTGTTGTATAGTATAAATTTTGATCGCTTGTATTGAATGCAATTTTAACCATGAATCGTTTCTATTTGCTTCATACGAGCGTGAATTCGTGATGCATGTAGAGGCCCAAGTGGCGAACAGGGCCAAAACGAGGGATGGTAGATTCGGAATTAACTTAGAATCAAAATCGGGAGAAAATTTTCAGCGGATTATTGATCAAATCAGGTCAGTAGTTGGGCATCAGAATTCGTCCATAGCAGCTGTAATCAATAGTAAAGGCACTGTACATCGCACGTGGGTTTGATGACCGTTTACCAGGTCACGCTGCCTGGACCGTTTCGTGAAAAACCTTTCAGAAACACCTTGACTGACTAACGAAGGGTTGAGGAATTTAGCTCGTAACAAAGGAAGTCATTTCCCTCTTTAGAAAATAGAGGTCCGCCTTTAAAACCAGTCCACGCCCCTCCCACCGCCGACCATCTCTCCCGGTGCCACGATTGCCTATTATCAGGGGGCTCCAATTTTGAGTTCATTAGCGGCCCCACAGGGAGCGTTGCTTTAAATGGAAATGGCCCCAGGGGCTCGGGACAGTCGGTCCTATTACACACATCCGAAAGCTAATTCTGACCCGAATCACCGCGGAGCTCGTTACTCTAATAAAGCACGTGCTCCACAATGGGACGCGCCTTTTAGGGCGGACGATAAGAGCGGTCCGTGATATTCTATGTTGCCGCCCATGATGAGGCCCGTTGTTTTTCAGAAGGGAAATCGTTGAAAGTACAGAAAAATGAAATGAAAACCGAATATACAAATATCGCCGTTGTTAGGGACTACGATAAAACTGAACGAGAAGTTCCACGCTAAAAAATATTACACAGAGGTTTAATATTTCTCTATTAGAATAATCCTTCTATGTTAATCACTAATCCATGTACGTTAGATGTTGTCGTTGGTACATTATCTGAACACGGCACCAAGTGCCTCCGTATCTTGTACCAGCATTCAAGATGCCCTAAAAGGGTTATGGGTTCTTGTGGCAACCCTGTCTACGGATATCTAACAATCATATTCTAACTAGATATAGTCAGTAGATTACCATAACCAACGTTCAATGTCACTGTTTTGTTGTTTCGACAGTTCAAAATTTGAATATCAACAATCATTTAATCATTTAATGAATATCAACAATCAAGACAATCAAAACCGGGCAAACAGGGTACCAGGTATTTGATTTGCGGTGAAATGGTAAGGAAACGTGACCAAATTGGCCATTCGCATGCCAAAAACCCATAGATTTGACTGCTGGCAACAATCCTATCTACCTACTAGTATTTGAAGTTAAAGTTCGAGCACTAAATATCCTTCAAACCTTATCAAAGCCCAACTCGTTTAAAATGTAGACAAAGTCTGCCAAGTTGGATGTGGCGCTTAGCTTCCTCGTTTAGGTAACTAGAACATACTTTGAAATGTTTCAGATAATCTCAAAGGAGACAGAACGTAAGCCTATTACAGTGATTCACGAAACGGGTATGCTGCGGGACATGTTCCAGCAGACATCAACGCCTTCTAAAGATTAGTAGACATGTAATGCGGGTATATTGCTTTCAGTATAAAATCATATGTGGTTATGACATCGTTTTTCCCTTTCTACCCCCAAAATTGAGACAATGTGAGATGTTTCGAACTTGAGAAAATGATGATGATGATGATGCTAGGTGGATTTTTCGTTAGCGCATGCGCCTACTGATTTACAGGTTTCTCAGTAATAAAACTCTTGGAACACAAACTGATGTCTTACCCGCACATTCCCATAAAAAGTCGCCGAAATGGGATTATAACTTTGTGATACAGGCTTCTTGAAAGGTGTGACCGAGAGATCATGTTGTCGATCGTCCTCGATCAACCCGAAAATTCGTGCCCGACTAGTAGAATCGGAGGAAATGGTGCTTACTGGACTTGAAGATTGAGCATGCAGAGGCTGCAGCAATGCAAATCACAAGGAAAAATCTACAGAAAAACCACCACATCCCCTGAAAATAATCAATTGCGGACATTTTGTTTTCTTTTAAATCTTCCCTCAAAGGAGGAGGGGCACACCATCAAATGAAAAAAGGAAAAACTAAACAAAGTAAAAGTGGTGAAGAAGATGTTTACCCGAAGCCTACTCTTTGGATATGAGAAATAGAGGAAGATGGAGGAGGGAGTGCCCCCATAGGATGACCACCAGTTTAAGTAAGAGCCTGGATGACAAGGGTGATGATTCCACGAATTAGTACTGTCGGGATGCCCAGCTAAAGTAACTCTGTGGCACTTTTCCTTCAACACACTCTGCGCCATGACACAGTTGCAGACAACTAGGGGATTCAAGATTGTGGCTGACCCTTTAGGGTTGAGGGCAACGATTTCTGGCTTATTCCCCCGTTCACTCGGCATATGATACACAGCTGCTGGATGATAGAGCACCTGTTATTTGCTTGACAAACGCATCATGTACCTATTGTACCACATGATATAGGTTCTCATCTTTACCTCGACAGACACTGCAACGGGTATCTACTGCCCCACGACTACCTCTGGAACACCTTACCGCGGTGTCTAGTATAGCATGAAAATGACATGAAAATGTCGGTAGTCTCGGGCCCCAATGCCCCCTGAAGACCACTCAACCCATTGACAAGAAATGAGGAATTCAGAGCACTGTCGGAGTTCTTTACCATCCACTGAATAATGCAGGGCAGCAGCAAACTCAGCAGATGAGCTGGGTTGTGGAGCAGTTGGAGTTGCTTGACTGCACCTCAACAACTGGAGCTTGATCAAATTAAGGCCTGCAGCAGTGCGGACGACCTCCCAGCTAAAGCCTTTAAGGGCTAGCAGGCAACGGCGGCGAAGAGAGAGGATACTTGTATGGATATAGGCAGTTGGTACGTAGCCAAAAGCACATAGGAGAGCGAACTGCACACGTAGTATTTAATAATAGTTATTCAGAATCGCTGTATCAAAAGAATTCAGAAAGACCACTAGACAAATTTGAATTTTTTGCCACACTTGACTACCGAACAATGGAAATAAGGGGGGACTGTAACCGTTTGTAGTCACACGCGGCATACAAGTTTCATAATTTACATCATATCGAAGGTACCTTTAATAATTGTGATGTATATAGTTGGTTGGCCCTTCCCGATTTTAGAATCCGTCTTGGGAGATGAATCAGACGTATACAAGCGTCTTGGTCATCCTCTGAACGTGGCGGAGCATTATTACCGCATTCACCTCAATGGAAGGGGCAACTATACCATTCCATCACCTCGCATGCTATAATTACTGCCCGGAAAAATCCAGGTTGGATTCAGATTCGCAACTGCATGCGTCAATGGTCATTGTTGTTTGCGTTGTTAACGCGTTTCGGTGTTTTAAAATCAGTCCGCTCATCGGTATTCAGGTTGATGGAGGCACATTGATTACTCTGGCACTAATTTACTCATGACCCCTCCACCTCATCACGTTCGCCGCTATGGAGAGAATGCACCGTTTTTCTCGTCGTCCCTCCCGAAATTCAACAACACATTTGAATATTCGCACATCCCGGTTCCCGCCACACCTCATTGTGTCGTGCGGTTCCCTCATTAAAATTTCAAATATTCTCATAGATTGGCCACCCCGCTCTCCTCCTCTCTCACTGGTAGAAGCGTTCGTGTATTAATTAGACCTTTAAAAGCTCTAAATTCTGAACTCCGAACTCAACTCTGCTCTGACGGTCTAATCAGTAGTGGTCGCTCAGCTGATTACGGAATCTAATGTGCTTGCTGCAATCAGCGTTTTCAAAAAAAAAAAAAAAAAAAAAAAATCGCTCCTCTTGACTCTTTTACAGCACCTTCCCAAAACATTCATATTTACCACCCAAATGTCAAGTCCGAGGGTATCAAATCGCGAGGCAGCTAGTGAACCTTGGATTTTGCTGAAGGGCTAATTACACAGAATCGTTGATAATTTTGCTGTAGTATTCAATTGAGAATTGATCAACTTTTTCTACAAAAGTCTGAAAATACAAAAGTTTCCATAAAAACGTCTGCCAAGTGGGTGTGGAACATAGCTTCCTCGTATCCATGACATGACTGTATAGATCATTGAAAATTATTATTGACTAAAGAACTTCGTTCAATTAGGCGAAGTAAATATTGAATTAGGGTAAATTTATTGTTATGCAGGAGCATAACTTGAGAAAATAAAGGTAGGCACGTTCAACTATTGAACAAACTATAAAATATACCAAATCCGAACAATCCCTGAAAACTTCATCGAAATCAGTCATGAACTCCAGGAGTTACGCGTGTAACAAGGATTTCACGTTTGCGCATGCGCAGAGGCTACTATTGATCCGGGGGTCATGAAACCTATAGGGGACCATCTACACCCCAACCTGCACAATCCCTGAAAATTTCATCAAAATCGGACTATAACTTCGTGTAGTTTTGCCTGTAACAAGGATTTGCTGACAGACACACAGACAGACAGACAGACACACAGACAGACACGGAACCAAAATTGTTCAGAAAGGTCTAAAACGCAAAATGCTAGTGGAATTTTTGATTTTGGAGACAAAAAAATGTTCACATTCCGAAAGTGAAAACAATGCTTCCGCTACCTTGGTAGACTCGGAAGCAAAACATCTTGTGAGTTAGGTAAAAACGCTTATTAGAGCGTTTTCACGTTAAAAATTCGATGTTATGCCAAATATTTTTTTCTTTTTTATCCTAAAAAATCGATTTTTGGAACGTTTTTGTAGAGAATTTGAAAATTTTAAGGTTTGCATTGCAGTCATCGGAACACTACATCTTTTAGGATTAAGGGACGCTGAAATGCACATTTCTTCCTGAAAAACTGCAAACATTGGAATACAATTTGACGAGCTTGCTGTAGACTCTTCCTCGACTATCAAGTCAGATTTCTGATTTTTTTTTTTTTTTTTAATTTCTAATGTTATGTGCTCATACTTATTCTCAGTTTTTGTATTCTCTCGAAGGGGTCATTTTAGGGTGTATTCGCGACTATCTAGCATTTTTTGTCAGGTGGAATCATATAATAATTTTGTCCAGCCAAATTGGTTATTCGCCCCACTGTACATTTCATCCTAAACGCCGATTTATTTGAACGGAGAAGACGACGTAATTGACGTCATTACATATCACTATCTTTTTTCTAAAGTCGATTTAAAAAAAAAAATACATTTAAAATTTAGTAGGTATCCAGGGGGGAGGGAAATAGAGTCGAAGACAAGGAGACGTTGATTGAGTAGGCTCAAGCTCGAAAGGGTTAAGAGACGAAACCGCCGAGAGAATCTCAGCCTCAATTCTCCATCTCGCGATTTCCTACGGCGAATCCCTCTCGATTAGTCGCCGGAAGACAAGTTTCCCTCCTCTCGCTCGCTCTGGGAGCCCTCAAGGAGGGGCATCCTGTGGGATTAGTCGACAAGGTCCCTTCTACCAGGCAAGTTCAGCCTTTCGAGCACCCCCTAACAATTTTCCCCTTCAGCTCCGTTTACAATTCCCCCTACAATCCCCTTTTACAATTCCTCTTTAAGCCTCACCGCCGTACACCTTACAACCCCTGTCCCCTGGTCCCGTGATGATAATCAGCTAACTACGTCTCTTTTCCGCCCCGGCCGACGTCAATTACGTCGATCTTACCCGTTCGGATAAATCGGCGTTTAGGATGAAATTCACGTTGTGCCTCCGGCAAACCCAAGCTACTTGTCGAGGTCCGAACCCTAATTAGTCAACTTTTACTTCATCAAACAACCAACCACTTAATTTAAGTCAATAATTTAGTAACAATGCTAATTTCCCCATTTTTCGTAACAAACTTTCCAAACTTTTCCCCCAATTCCTCACTAAACAAACAGTAGGGCAGGAAAATGACAATTAACATATTGGTCATAAATAATGGCATTTTAGCCTAGGGGAAAATGCGAATGAATGGGGTAAGATGAACAGGACTGTTAACAACAAGAGGGCCATTGATTGTAACCAAGCTCTGCTACCATGTGAGGTGATGGAATGGTATAGTTGCCCCTTCCATTGAGCTGAATACGGTAATTCACAGCGCACATATATCAATTTATATGCATTCGTGTATAAAACGCTGCAAATTATTACATAAACGTTTATTATTTCTGCATTAGATAGCTCGTGTGGCGAACATTTCTTCCTATTTCTATTCTTATACGTTAGTATTTTATACGAATCAAATACTCTCATTCACGTTTGTACAAAATATCAAAGGTGCATGTAGCCACCAGACGTATGTTACTATTGTGAGCGCGTTCTAGCGTCGTTCAGACTCGTTCATCTTAGCCAATCCTCCACCAACACCTTATCACATGTAATTACATCTGATGTCATACTTTTCCTTCTATCGTTCCTTGTTCGATCAAGAATTTGGATCAGTTAATAAAAAAACTGTTTTATAATCTAAATTTTTGCAATTACTTATTATTATTATTACAATAACAGTTGTTCAATTTGAGTCACAATTATAATTATAAGTGTGATAATATAAAAACAGGAAATGGGTCTACCCCTGTAATGCATCCTTTACTTATCAATATGTTTTTTGTGTAGATTAGAACACAATCAAAACTTTTTTTCGAAATGAGTTATGATTAGGGCAGCCCATTTTGTTTCATCCTTATTTTGTTGTATCGTTAAGTTTTTAGGGGTTGTTTTCCCTACAGAATGTGGAAAGGAGAATTTCTAATGTGGAAGGTTATTTATCGTGCTTCCACTTTTTATATAAAATCGTTTGGTCGTAGTTTGCTGATTAAGTATTCATGACAATATCCGAGCAGAGGTGTTGAACATTGCTAGATCGGCTTTTGTAAGGTAACGGCACCGGTAGTGGCCACTGCTCCAGTAGTGGCCATTTTAAAGTTTTGTAATTGAGAAATAAGGATTCCCGGTCTCCTAGTGGCTTCAAACTTGCAGGAGGTACAGCTCATGTCATCTTGTAGTCAGAGGTTGAACTAGGAGTGCGCAGAGCATCATTGGAAATTGTGGTAAACTTCTCAATATGACCGTCCCTAGTTTCCTCGTTTGTTGGGCTGTATCCTAGAGCTTCTACTGGATAGAATCAATTTTGTTCATCTGGTATTGAATTTAATGATATTAAACACGTAAGGAGGGCAAAATGTCAAGTGGCCACTACTGAGACATGCACGTGGCCACTACTGGAAATTTCGTAATTTGATGTGGCCACTACTAGATCAAAATAAAGGTGTGAGAAAAAATTAATAAAAAATAGAAAAAATTGTTCTTTTGATAGTTTTAGGCAATGGATATGTTAGGGAAGAGTCGGGCTATATTCTAAATGAGTCCTGAAGAAAGTCAGTACTACTGTTGGCCCACAATTGTCAAAACTAAAGAAAAAAATTCTTAACTGTGGCCACTACCGGTACCGTTACCTTATTTAAGAATGATGCACTTCGTTTATTTATTTTTATTGAATAGAGCTTTTCTTTTTCCTTTTCATTGCATGAAATGTCTGATAACATAATATTAATAGGATGTTATGATGTAGGCTAATATAATAATAATAGGGTAATAACAGGTACTGTTTAAAACGTCCCCAATTAACGTTAGTTATACATAAATCTATGAATAGGTAGTAGAGGTTACGGTGTGCTGTTGTAAACGTCATTATATCAATCCCTCGCTTCAGAGTTGGTGAACGGTTTTCTCTGTTGATTGAATGATTGAGTTACACCTGTTTCAAATTAAATTCGAGACTTCAAACTTCTCTGAAAGCCAGCGACTCTCGTCGGGGGTTCAGTTATGAAACTCCGAATCAGGTCATGTACCGATTGAAGCGTACAGTCTATTATGGACCGGGGGCCCTGAGGTTTCGAGGGAAACAGCGGACGTAGGACGGAGGTGCCCCTTGCAATATTCACGACCTGTGTTTGACATGAGTTATTAGAGAGAGGAGAGCAGGGACTATTGATTTAGACGCTCCCAGGGGGCCGTCAGCTAGCAAAATAGGTTCAACAGTATATGATTACGCACAGCTATCTCAGCCAGCCGACCACGCAAGCGGGTTATTAAATGAGGGCTCCGGTGATTGATGATGCCCAGGGATTGCTCATTAATCATAACATTCTTTTGATTCGTACGGCGCGTTTCGCGCGCACGCTCTGAGGGCGCGCTGGGCCGTTTTTGTTGAGCGTAAATTTGCTCTGTTGGTGTCAACCACAAGCAGTAAACAAATAAATATAAGTAAAAACTATACATATTTTTGATTTTCTGTCTTTACTTTGGCACATATACTTGGATTGTGTTGTAATATAAAAAATGCGTTACATTTCTAATGATTTTCAGCAACCAAGCCGTTCCTGGAGAAATTAAATTACTTAAGTTTTCAACGAACAGAAAGCTCTTTATCATGCATTTTATCATGCATTTCGTTCGTTTTGTTTCTTGGTGTTTTTGTCGCTATTCTATATTTATGAATGTTACTAATGGATGTAGCAAATAATGTCACTTGTTTTGTTGTTATCTCAACAACAGCAGCAAACACAAGCCTAGTCTTGCTATATAAAGTCTTTAGTTTCTAATAAATATTTTTCATTGAACTAAACAAAAATTATTGAACGAATACATCACCCTGCATAGTTTATTTTATTTAGATTGTTTCCATCCTTAGTTACTTAAGGAATCAATGTCATCATTTCGCATATTCCAGGGGGAACCAGCTATACTTCTCAGGATTTCGTTCTGACAAGTTTGTATTTTCTTTACGTTAGTCTTTTTGGCACAGCCCAACAGTTGAATCCCATATGTCGAAATAGGGCGTAAAATCTGTTTGTAGATGAGCAGTTTGTTGTGACGTGAAAGACGGGAATCCGCTCTCAGCAGCCAATACATTTTCCTGTATTTAATCTTCCGAGGTTTTATTGATGTCTAAAAGTGGAATGCAAAGGGGAAAATTTGAGACGATTACTGAGCTGTAGTCGTGAAGTAATTGGCGTCCAAGGGACTGCCAACAATGGTTGGGTAGTTCTATGGGATTCTATACGCTCTAACGGTATCGATTCATATTTTTGATCTGATCCTCGAAACTCACCCTGTTTAGATATTTATTTGAGGTATGGGGAGATGTTAGAATATTCCGATTTTGATGCAATCACTCAACATAAAACAGCAGGTCACCACTCGGCAGTCAGTAGGTAAATGAAGGGTTGTGTAATAATTTGCATCGGCCATCGCTCGTTGAAGCGTTGAGCCCCCTCGTCACCCGTGAGCTCTTCATCTCCCCGCTGACCGCCTTTATTTCATTCGGCTTTTCCCCTTCGGACCGACAAGCCCCAGCTGCTCAATGGGTTATAAATTGCCCCTCCAGGTAATGAAAAGACCATCAACAACCCGACTCCCTTCCTCGGCCCAACCCGAATCCCCCCGCCATATTTCCTTCCCTGTCCACCGCTCACGCCCACGTTCGGGCAACTGACCTCTCATCACAATAACCCACTTTTTTCTCGTGTTGATAACAAACTTTTACTGATCCGTACAACGAAGTATCGGTCCCACCCTCTGCTACCATACGGTTAAATATTCATCTTGAAGCCTCTTCCAATAATCGAATCACTCGGAATCAAATCTGAAAATGATAATTTAACCTACTACTGACAACAACTAACTGATGTAATAATATTCAATAACTATGCCTTTTCCTCCTTCATTTATTTATATTTATATCCTAAATACGTAAAGCAGGCGATAAACTCGATAAACTAATGAAAATCACCCCTAAAGTTTCAAAAATCACACTAAGTATTAACTTTATGAAAATGAAAGCCATGGCCACTTTGTTCTTACGCATGCTCAATCAGAGATGGGCGTTAATCGATTAACGAATACTTTTGCAATACATATGCACAATGCTTTTGAAGCAATCGTTATTCATTGGCGAAACGATTAACGATTACAAAAGTATTCGTGATTAACGAATACTTTTAAAGTAATTGTTATTCACGAAAACTTTTCCGCGATTACAGATGCGAATAACGAATAACGGTTACTTTGTTTTTCGAAGTCTCAGAAGTGAGAATCTTCGAAGAATCCAAGAATCTTCGTTGTTGAGTGAAGTAAAATTATGAGAAAATTCATGTTTTTGTTTTCATAACCCCCCTGCCGTGGAAATGACCGCGAGCTGAGAAAAGTAAATTTTACGGTTTAACCATACTTTTCTCTTGCAATTGAAATGTTGAAAGACATTACAATAAATCCACCGTCCAAATTTACAGCATACATCGGAAACTATACCCTACACAACTTCGATCTCAAAATCCCAATTTTCGCCTCCATTTTTCACTTCGAAACTTTGACAAAACTGTTAAGTTTCCGTAATCGTTATTCATAATGTTATGAATAACCATAACTGCTATTCCTTTCAAGTACTCCCCACTTGCATCACAAACAATTTTATGAGCCTAAAGTTTTTTTCAATTTACCAAAAATTTGGAAAATGCAGAAATACCTACCAAATTCTTCAAAATTGTAACCTTATGGCACCACACTTTCCTATTAGGCTAGAATGGTCAAACTTCACAAGTTGCCATTTGTAAAAAGTCAAGATTTATAGTAACTTGTATGCGACTTCGGTTTGCAATTAATATAGACGATTGATCTTCATAGAAGGGCTAACATAAATAATAAACCGCTAATTAATAATTGGTAGGGTTTTTCTCATCAATCATAAGTTTGTGAGATGAGTTCAGATAGTCACTACCGCAAGACCGATCGGATCGGCGGGTCATTGCCTAGCTAGCGCCTGATTTCCGATTCAATACTTTCTATCGATCTTCGGAAATGGATTGCCATGATAAACAACATCTAGAGAATCTGACTTCGGTGTCCAAATTAGACCTTTCTTCTCCTATTCACCGCTCATAATGAGCCTAAGTAGCCAAGCCTTGAAAAAGTGTGTGGTGAGATCGGCTTGTGATGCTCTGTGGCTTTGATGCTACCCTGCTGCGGGGACGAACGTTACCTTAGGTACACGAGTTATCTCAGACACACGGATTGAATAAAAATGAAAAGGGGCCTGATGGGGACCTATGACCTTAGACACACAGGCTCAAAACATTGATATCTCGCACCGGAGCCATTTCTTGCCAATATCGCCAGTTGAGCCCGAACAATCAACCAAGACGGAGGGATAGTTTATATCGTAGGAGGATCGCGTAATAGAAACTATGTATTATTTCACGAAGGGTTCAAATTTGTGGTGGTAGAAGGCGAACAGAATCACCCAAGACCAGCTCGAATTGAGGGGCATAAGTGGATAGACAATTGTATTCTGAAAGAAGAAAATGGATACCCTACTTACAAATGTATGAAAAAATTATCAGCGAAACTCCGCCCTCACCCACGCCCTGCAGGTATGGATGGCTACCGTTGGCAAATTTGATGGACCAACCAATTTAGCATTCAATTAGGGAAAACGTGATGTGAGGCAATTTGAACTGACAATCACCGCTATACATTCTCATACCTATATGTAGTAGTATTAACCCTCAGGGGCTGGTGGACTGACTGCTCGAATTTTGATGGAACATGAGATCTGGTTCCAGGAATCCAATTTGCTCTCCACGCCTCTAACGGAACGTCACATACACATTTTGGTCACCGGAAAAGTTCAACGTGGGTCTTGCTCCAGGGCGATAATGATGAATGCGAAAGCCTCATCTATTCCATCACCCAGACCGACGCAAAGCTAGGAAAAGTTGATTGTAAATAATGAAATGACTACCTCAACAGTTTCAGAGGCTAAAATTTCGTGAAAATCAAAAGGGATTGGAACCAACTTGATAGTTCCAAACATTGTTGTTCGAATGTCATTGGGAGGTAAACTAGAACCACGTTCCCCAGCTAATTTCGTTATTTGAATTTATTTCATTTTGTTTTTTAAATACACAATTAGAAAACGCTGCAAACTCTTTCACTGGGGTTTATTATTCAATGATTCATGAGTTCACTCCGGTATCCACATTTACTACATCACTAACTTACCGCGAACAAACAAGAAAAAACAAAAAAAAAACTCTTGTGTTTGTTTTGATCGCAGTAACCTAGTAATGTAATGAATGTGGATGCAAATGTTGTCACCATAAATCGGGCCATACATCGGGAATGGTTTGAGCTACGGACCTGGGAAAGGGCTCATTCGATTTCTCATGGAAAGTTCTTAAAAGTAAAGTCCGAATTTAGGCCGCCTTGACTTTTTTTGAGGTTTTTTGTTGATTTTACAAAACTTTGACAACTTTTAAAGGGCACTTTAAATTAGGTGAGAGTGCTGGTTAAAGGATTGGGGCGTTGTCGGACCAATATTGATTTTTCCTGAAAATTTCAGATATTTTGCTCCAGCCGTTTGGGAAAAATCGTGCGTAAGGCGGACGGACGTACGGATTCTACACCCTTTGAAACGTAAACCATGAAATTTTCAGGGGGGTTAGATTTTTTTTTTTTTTTTTTTTTTTTTTTTTTTAAAGGGATTACAATGGTTTGAATAATAATTAACGTTTGAATAATAATTATTATTTGAATAATAATAATAAACCAAAATGTGTCTAAAAACGTGATTTTTCATCAGAAGAAGGGCTGTTTGAGTAGGTGGTATGACACCTACTACTAGGGTATCAGATTTTGGACCGCGGGAGGCCAGTCCTTTTAAATTGTGAAACTTTTACTTACTACGTGATAGTTTTGGTTCAAGAGGAGGCAATTCTGTTGCAGACGCGTTATTCGCTTGGATGTGAATCGTGAATTATGTCCTCTTAAATTATGAACATTAGTTTAAACATGTGAAATTTCCGGTTTAAGAAGACGGCATTCTGGTGGACAGGCGTGACTCTCCAGTAGTGTGTGGAGAGTTATGTGACTCATGAATTATGCTCTTTTAAATTATGAACATTTTCCTAAGCATATCGCAGTCTCTTACTCCTCCATGGACTGGCCTACCATCTCCCGGCATGCTACCGAAGCCAAACACGCAAAATACGACAGAGTCGCTGAAGACCTGAGAGGGTCTTTCACGCCACTCGTCATTTCATGCGATGGCGCATTACACAAAGAGTATGAAGCCTTCCTCAAAAACGTTTCCTTACGCCTCTCCAACAAGTGGTCTAAATCCTACTCCCAGGTGATGATGTGGGCACGAGTGAAAACTCAGTTCTCAGTTCACCGAGCAGTTTCCATGAGGCTAAGGGGCCCGAGGAAACACGTGCGAGGACTTGGACTGGAGGACGGAGCAGCAATTTGGCTACCAGAAGAATGAAATCACACACACACACACACACACACAAAAATTGAAAAAATTGAAAAAAATTGAAAATGTTGGCAAAGTAATTTGAACCTTTGGCACAAATAAATTTTAATATTTTCGGCATCTTAATTTCAACTTTTGGCATACCAATTCGAGCTTTTGGCATATCAATTTATACTTTTCACAACCCCAACTATTCCAGCATTCCACCCCATATAATGATCACTAAATGTTTTTTCTCTCTTTTTCTAAGCCTGTGACATTTTCGGTTCAAGAGGACGATATTCTGGTGGAGAGGAGTGACTTGACAGGAGGGTAAAGAGTGCTTATGTGACTAATGAATTATATCCTTTTAAATTGTGAACACTTATCTTCCAACCGGAAATTGGAAGAGCTGGACTTTCCGGTGGAAAGGAGGCACTCGACCGATGGTTGAATAGTCTTTATCTGACTCACGCACTATGTCCTATAGAATTGTGAACGTTCATCTAAGAAGTTCATGTTTCCGGTTTAAGAGGACATTCTACGTCCGTTCACTAGGCCTTATTACAGCGGTTTTATTATTAGGCCACAATAGAGGGATTTGGCTGGAGAAGTCAAAGAAAAAAGAAACAATTAGTGAGTAATCGAGAAGCATTAACAGTCTTCCGAATCCTCAGGACTCATCGATGAAACATTATCGCTGATATTTGATGTTTAGCACTCAAGAGTTCACAGACGGGAAACTTTGCGACCATCCGTTTCAGTCGACGGGAACCTTCGCGGTATCATCCGACAGGACTTCGGCTGGACTTTTGTGCGATAATGATGAGCGTGAACTTCTCATCTATTCCATCTCTCTAACCCGGAAAACTCAGGGAAATCAGCTAGTAATATGATTGCCTCAAGAAACTCAATATACATCTAACTCAAAAAACCTTTTTTCAATTTAAGTTTTCTCTTGTAATTGAGAAGCTACCTACATTGTCGGCCTGTCAGAGCGAGGTAAAGCTACAACCGCGTTCGCCAGCTAATTTTGTTTGTTCTTATTTTATTCTCCAACTGGGGGATGCAATGAGGAAAAAAAATAACATAATGGAAGGTGTACGAGGAGGTTTTAAATGTTTCCAACGGACGGCAGTTTATCAGTTTAAAATACCACTTTCTCCCGATGGGGCTTGGAATCTGCGGAGAGAAAGTCAGTTGGGTTCGACTGGGGAGTTTAAATAGAAGAAGGGAGTAGGGAGGGGGTGGAGTTTAATTTAAAGTGACGAAGGTTCGGAGGTTAGGGGACGCCGGAGTTTGTTGGTCCGAGTTGAGCGGAGGCGAGCGGTGGCCGGGCGAGCGACGTCCGCAGGTAAAATGCGGTGAGCGCGAGGGTTCCAATCTATTTCGCCGTCTCTCCGCTTCCTTTTCGCGGGGCGTCACCTCGTCGAAATTCCTTCCAGCGGGTTTTCCAACTTCGGGATTCCCGTCGTGCCACCCGCAGGGCCTTTTTTTTTTCTTCCGCGATCTGGGCGGACTTTTCTTTTTCCCCTCCTGAAGGTCCGGTAAATAACAAAATTTATGGAGCTATCCGTTGTTGATTCGGACGTTTTTATTATGAAATAACTGTGTCCACTCATTTTCCTCGCTTGTCTAAAACCTAAACGCATGCCACAGCGTGCCAAAACATATTTTTTATAAATTCCACCAATTCAACCATGATAACGAAAATACCTGAAAATATATTGCTATTGATTACACAAAAGGGAGAAACACTAAGAAATAGTGAAGACAATGAACAGAATTGTATTAATTGTGGGAGCACGCAGTGCTAGATTTTATGTTAAAATAGATAATACATTTTTTTAAGGGTGTGGAACTTTCAGTACCTGCTGTTGGGTTCGCTGGGAACCCATCGAACGTGCCAGATGTTTTTTTTTCATCCTCGTACCATTAGTCAAGATTAAACGTAATAACTCCACTTTTGGCAGCACTCTGTGCTAGGGCTGGGCGATGTTCGATATTCAAGAGTATCGATATATCGATAAAATATCGATGATTTCTCAAGGTATAAAAAACGGGCGTTACCATTGCATCATTGGTCATAATGCATCATGCCGTGATAATTCCCTAATGGAATTCCTCTGATGATACTGTGAATTTTAGAACTTGCCACAATCTTGAACATACCTGAAACCTAACGAAAAACCACCCAATGACGCGTATAATTCAGTGGTTAGATGAACTCCAGATGGTAGATAGAAGAAGAAATAAACAGAAAAATAAGTTCAAACTCACTAACTTTAATTTTACTAAATGCAGGTCGGTATTCAATATAACAAAAAATTTCAGAAACCAACTTGAAATAGGAAAATATTTAAGAAGAAATAAACGAAACAATAGGTTCTAACAAACAAACTTCAATTTTTCCAAACGTAGGTAAGTGTAAGTAATCTGCATTTTTTTTTTTAAATTCAAAAACCAACTTGACATCGGAAAATATTTAAGAAGAAATAAACAGCAAAATAGGTTCAAACGCAAAACTGTGGTAAACGAATAGATGTATGGGAACGGGTAGGGCGGTTACAACCTTGATCAATTTGCCTAGACCTACTTTTCTTTCTCCTCAAGAAGCCACCAATTCTCGCTTAAAAACACGAGCATTTCAGCTTTATCTGGGCAGAGGCTGCTCCTTTGCTTCGTGATCACTCAAATTCTAGGAAGCATAACCGAGGAACAAGCTACGTTCTCAGTATTTTTACCCCCTGCTGTAAAAGAATAATTTGCTTGGTTTTCACGAGTGTATGAAATGAAAGGAATTTCGCAATTAGGTACTGGATAGAGAGCAAAATATCGAGAATATGCCACCGATATTCAAAATGTATCGGTGTATCGATACGGATATCGAATATCGCCCAGCCCTACTCTGTGCTGCACGCGCTCAATTTAATAATTAATTCTTAAATTTTAAGTATTTTTAATTTTTGGATGTTGATGTAGGTCACTTTTATACGAGAGGCTTCGGGTCGATACACCTAATGCGTTTTATTGTCATTATTTGATTTTATTATGAATTATTTAGTAGAAGTAAGTTGGAAGATCAACTGTTTTTTATGCAATCAACAAAATGTCCACTGTTCCATCCATTCATATCAGCAGTGTAATGAAAATATTGTCATTTCGTACCTACATTGCAATTACTATTTCTCTTTAATTACTCAGAATATCCCTTTACGCCGTCGTGAATTCTTTAAGTGATTTAGTCAATAACTTCAAAGCTCATCTGAAAATAAGAGCTTAGATTCGCACACTTCCAAAAGACATGGAACTGTTTCTCGTCAAATACCCTGTGAGCGACCTCAACCACTTCTGCTCCAGAAACAAGGAAAAATGGACCATGCCATCTTATCGGGAGATAAAAGTGCAATCCTACCACTATCACATATAATAATTGTAATTAATTTGTTTGCAAGAAACACTCAAGACTTATCGCAACTTGTTAAGATTGTGATGATCACAAAAAGTCAAAAAAGTCTATACGTATTCATGTGTATAAAATACACTTTGTCCTGTATAAATATGTATGTATATGATATATCATTACAAAATTATTAACCAACACCAAAACGGAGATATATACATTCCAAATCAAGGAAATTAAGTTTCTTGGAGATGTTCTGGTGCCCTGTTGGTTTTATAGCACATTTCATCCCTTCTTCATTTTATCAGAAGAAAATTAGCTTCTAATCTGGCCCATTAGTCCACAGATCGGTACAAATACCCAAGATTGTTGGCCTTAGTAAATAAAAAGCTGACTTCATATATATAAACATGCGGAATCTTACTTTAATAATAATTTGAGAACGAAAGACACACTGCCAGCTTCAAACGACTTACCTATAACAGAAACGGAATCAGTTAGTTAGGTAAACATTGAAATAATTTGTTCTGAATTTTTCAGAACTTGTGACGTATTTATACAATAATAATATTTTTGGTAAATATTCAACATTTTCAGTTTCAGTAGTACTACAGCATTATTAAAAGTAATGAAGACATAAAGGGGTAATTAATTAAAACTGCAAGCAAACAGCATCCACCAATACACCTTTCCTTGACTCCTACTTCGTCTAAATGAAAAAAAAAAATTGGGCTTTAAAAATTATAAATTTACACCCGTCTCCAACATTTTTACTCTTTAAAGTGCGGTTTTATAGGTCAAGTGAGCTTGGGCTGGTTAGTGACCCATCTCAATCGATCCGGCGTTCAAAAGTGATTGTAAATGGCACTTCACTTTCGTGTCAGTAAAAACTTCAAAAAACCTAGTTTTCAAGCAGTTAATGTCCCCTAGCACGCATAAACGACAATAGATTGGGTTGGGTAGAGGTTAAGACATACACACTCTCAATTGTTTGATTTGGTTAAGATTCCAGTTTTATGTAGTTTTCCGTGAAATGGCTTTCAAACTACTCACTGATTCTTAGCTTCTAAAAAAGTAACATCTTGTTCCCACGAATCTTACATTAATATGCATTAGTAGGTAAGTACTTGATAAAATTGTAGATAAGATTGGTAACAACCTCCTTCCAACCAACACCACAACCTATATTTACACTACTGAAGCAAATTATTTGGTGAGTACACGGTGGAGAGGGTAATTTCGGAGTCATAATGAATAATGAAGAATCAGAGTTGAATAAACAAAAATCCGTAGACTGGTGAGAAGGAATCGTAACTGCGAAGCCGGGCAGAAGAGCTCATTTAAAAGTTATCAGAATAATGAGAACGCTCGGTTTTAGAGTCTTGTAAGCCAGAAACTCTGAAACAATATCTGTACAACAGTTTACAAAAAAAACTCGGATCATCTTCATCGTAGCGGCTCTAATCTAATTTCCAACATGACCCGCAATGGTCTATATTAGGGAACAAGAAGCCGCTAAAGAACCAGTTATGGTAACCAACATCTTGAAGTAGTAGGCCGGGAAGGGGAGGGAACATAACAGTTTGTTTTTATGCGCATGGCAGATTTCCGTTCTTGGGGTCGGGGAATTCGCATCGCTTTCAAAGATGACGGTTGTCAGGGGAGGGTTCGGAGCCAAATTAAAAGGGCAAAAACGTATTTTTGGCTTGGGGATCTCTTGGAAAAAAACAAGGAACGAGGAAGTGGAAGCCTTGGGAGGACTCCAGCGCGGGGCTGCACGGACGGGGGAGCAGCTGCTGACAGTTAATAGCTGCATGAATCTTTGAGCGTTTCTGTTGGAACTCCCGTCCCCGGTCGCCCTTTCGCTTCATCCAGTTTCATTAGAGCGATCAGCTTGAACGGCCCCATTTTCTTTCCCAAAGGGCCCGACGAGGCAACAGGGTCGTTTTTCCGGAAAAAGTGGAGGATAAGGAGCACGCACGAGCAGCAACTGGGTTGAAAAAATGTTGAGACCCACTTGCGCCACGCAGAGGGTTCAGTTCAAATTGTCTTTTACTAAAATGGAATATCGACATAAGAACCGAAACATTCCAGAAATTCGTCACGTAAAATATGAAAGGAGGTACTTCATTTATTTTTTATTTTTACATACCAACTGTGTTCAAATAATGTTAACATCCACCAGGGTCAACAAGAGAGTTCACTTTTAAATTGACTATTCACATCAAATTCTGTAAAAATAAACTGTGTTCTTCTGTGTTCAAAAAACTTAACGCCCACTTGGGTAACATAATATTATAGAGCTCAATTCAAAATGGTCTGTTCACGAAAAGTTCCATACCAACTGTGTGGCAAACGTGGATCACGCAGAGGTTTCCGTTCTAACTTGTTCATTCACGTCAAGTTCCATAGCCAATGTGTTAAAAAAAATGTAAGTAACCATCGGGGTCACACAGAGAGATCAGTTCTAAATTGCCTATTCTATTCCAAAAACATACGAGCTGAGTTCAATGAATCTCAAGACACACTGAGGTCACTCTGGGAGTTCAGTTCAAAATTGTCAACTCAAGTAAAATTCCGTGAGCCGTTTTTGTTCGACCCCGACTTAAGTCAAAACTCGGATACTTTGAATTTACTATTTTGAGCGGAGGATCATGAGCTGAGGGAGTGAGCGGTGAATAATTACCATAAAGCCCTTGAAGGAGAACTACTGAATTGATGTGAGGAAAATTGCAAAAACATAGATACTTGTCAATACTCCCGCTCAAAACATAAAAACCAATAAACAACCGATGCTTTAAGGAGTTACGTGCATACAATGAACACAGCATGGAAAACGAAGGTTGTGTTGGGGCCTGTGAATCGGGGACAATTAATCTTAATCTTAACTACCATACACAAAACATAGCGACGTCCCTTTAATGCATAAATTACTCGTTCTTCCCATGATTGGTGCTGCTTCGCCGCACAATCGTGCTGCCTATCCTAAAATATTGCAGCATTTGATCTCCGCTCCGCGCGCCGTATCGTCATAGGATATGGCGTATTCAGATGTGTTTTTTTGTCTTCGAACATAAAACGGGAGTGCCCCTGGTTAGTTATTTGGACGACTGCAGTGAGCTATATGGGCCTAGGTGCTTGACTCCGTTCGATCTACGAAGGCTTAGTGCGGGACTCAGATTTTATCATTCGCCGGTCGATAGGCTCATTGATTGGGCCAATTGAGGGCCTCCCCTCCAACTATATTCGGCTTTCCAGCCTCTGTATACCTACTGCATTAGGGGTCCTGCTATCTTCTTCGTCTCATTCGCTAGCCAAAACTACCTCTTCAATCTTCCTCTCCTCCGAACACCAAGAGTGGACAATGTGGTGTGTTTGTGCACGGTTTTGATTTGTTTTCGTGCTAATTTTTTATTCACCCATTGAAGAACGCTCAACACTATGTACGTGAACGCAGCATTAGCCAAAAATTAGGTTGCTGTGGTTAAATAAGTAATTGCCACACTCTATCAAGAACAGATCAGAACGGATTAAAACAAAAACGTCCGGTATAACTCAAATCCTATGCCATCAGTGACTGTTTTTCGTTACTATTTTCCATGACGCATGAGCTAATATTTCCAGGAGGTAGAACATCAAACGTGATTACACACTTTATTTATAACGTATTACCAAATCTGATTTCAAGAGGCCTTCAAAGCTTGGCGTTGTGTTCATTGGTCATATAAAAAGCTATTTAATAACAGGAAACAACCGAAGAGCTTCAAGGTGTATGGTTCAGCAAATCCAAGGTATATATTCCGCCATAAAAACTCGGGTAAAACGGGTTGCGAAACGTGAGGGACAAAAAAGTGCAAGCCCGCCAGGAGTATCATCCGAGAACGGAGGCCTAAACGTTTAATACGAGATTAACTGGGAGGGAACAGGTGGACGGTCCGTCAGGTAATCAGAAAGCTAAGTGACCCGAGGCGAAAGACGGTTCGAATCGGGGAGGATGGTTTAGTAGTAGAATAAAACAACCCCCATGTCGTTCACCCCTTCCGCTACAACCCCTATTTACATCCGCTCTTCCAGTGTTTTTACTACCTATCCCGCCCCCTAAACCTCCTTCCCCAGCCTAAATCGGCCCTCCTCAACCTCCCGCCTTACAACCGTTTTCCCTTGCCTTCCCTTATCATTCCGGTAGGGGTTTTTTTCGTTTTCTTTATTTCCCCCGCCACCTACAACCCTTAACCGTCGTAACATTTCTTCTCTTTTTCCTTCCCGCCCTCCCGTTCAACCAGCCCGACGTTCGTTTTACCGGAAATAAAACAACCCTCAGTCTTTCGGGGCGGTATCCTCTTTTCCCTCATCATGGAATGAATTTTAATCGAGAGGATTTCCTCCTAACCCCCTCGCAACCATCTAAACCCATAA